>BLSH010002283.1:471082-493611 GCA_018402905.1 Glandirana rugosa
TTTTTTTAGTAAAAAAAATAAACCCAGTGGTGATTAAATACCACCAAAAAAGCTCTATTTGTGGGGAAAAAAATTATAAAATTTAATTTGTACAGTGTTACATGACTGTGCAATTGTCATTCAAAGTGGGACAGCGCGAACCCGGGAATCACCATGAAATTGCCAACTTCTTTAGTCTTATGGGTGACTGGGACGGTTCCATCTCTTTACGAAGCGCACCCACCCCGGACTCGGGACTCCCTTCTATAGGGAGGATCCCATATTCCATTTTGTAATGTTTCAATCCTGGTTTCTGACTTGTGGTTATTAAGTATTTTTGTTCAAAGTTTGCAATTTTCCGGTTTATCTGGACTTTTGTATGTATCGAATAAACCAATTAAACTATTGAAATACAAAGTGGGACAGCGCTGAAAGCTAAAAATTGGTCTAGGTAGGCAAGTGGTAAAATGTTACGTTTTTGATTTTATGCTGTGGTAATATAGTGTACTAGTCTATCCACAAGCTTATATTTGGATTTTTGGGGGGGTTTCTTGGAACTAGCTTAACACATGTGGCTATGTTAGCCATGTTTTGTGCAGGCACAGCAGCCCATTCATTTGGATGGGCTGCACAGATGTGAACCTAATATTAATGTGTGTAATGCGGCACCTGTGTGGTCATTTCACTGTTTTTGCCGCAATCCTGGCGTATTGGCGTTATTGTGTGGGTCGGAGGAGCCAACAGATTCAGACAATAGAGAATTTTAGAAAGATACCAGAAGGAAATGGGACCTTACTGTGCTCACTGTCTCAGGAAAGACACACTAATGAATAGTTTAAAGAAGCTCTTTTACTGATTCACAAAATAAAAAGTCATATATAACCCTAAGTGATAACTATATTTTACGCAAGACAAAAATATATCTTCCACCCACTGAACATCACAGTATCAGAAAATCATATAAAGCATAACTATTAAGTTATACATCCATAAATAAATAAGTGGGTTGGGGTAAGTATTTCTATGTGTTTTTGCTGTTGCAGCTTCATCAGAAGAATTCTAATGTGCTGGTAATAAAAATATAATCCTAATCATTACAAAACATTAATCTGAAAAACAAAATGTATAAGCAAATTACCTATACAGCCGGTCCCCTAGTTACAAACATCCTACTTACAAACTGAGGTGGACAACAGGAAGTGAGAGGAAATTTCCGCCTAGGAAGGGAATTCACTCCTGTAAGAGTTATTAAGGGGAAAAAGGTGTCTCGACTAATACTTTACCACCAAGGTTTGTTTCCACAACAACCCCAAATTTTCAAAATCCAATTACCATTGGGACAGGAAGTGAGGTGAAATCTTTTGAACAGAAACATAGACAGCAAAACAAGCATTACAGGGGTGTTAACCCTTCCCTATGCTATCCAAAAAGCTTAAAAATAGTTTTTTTTGGCTGAAGCTACACTTAAAAAAATTTACCTGTTCCGACTTACAAACAAATTCAACTTAAAAGTGTAACTTCCGCTTTAAGAGGAGGTGACCCCCTGACATGCCATAATTTGCAAGTCATTTTTTTTTTGGGGGGGGGGGGGCTGTGGACCTGGCGCAGTAAGCACCTGGCTTTGAAGCCAAAGCCGGGTGCCCACACTTGTGATGCCGGTGCTGCCAAGGGGAGGGGGAGACAAGTGAGCCCTCGGGCGGCCCCATCGCTGGAACGAGGGACGGGTGAGTGGCTGATTGATAAAAGTCAGCAGCTACCCTTTTGGTAGCTGCTGACTTTTAACAGGTTGGAACTCCGCTTTAGGAACAAACCTACAGACCCTATCTTGTTTATAACCCGGGGACCGCCTGTATACACCTAGCTGTACAGGATCAGCTGCACGCCTCTAAATGTGGACAGATCAAAGCCTAAAGAAACAAAGTCAAAACACAAAATCTATCAACAGTCTTCAAGTAGGATCCAACCATACAAGCACCATCCATGTTCCCGGCTCATGAAGCAGAGCTGGAACACCTGATGTTATATGGAAAAAGGGCCTACAGACATATGAATGTCCCTTGGTGGGTCCACAAATGGTCAGATTTTTTAATAGTTTTCTGATGTAAGTGGGAACCTTAAATCATATGAAAAAGATCACTCAAATTAATAAAAGTGTATCTAAAGCCATTTTGCCAGTTTTGGCTAGAGTAAGCAAGACTTAGAACCTCTGTCAGATTTTTATTATTGTATGCGTCCATGCTGCATAGATTCACTCTCTCTTCTTGTCTGGGAGACAATTGTCATCTGGCCTAAAAGTGAAGGAAAACCTAAACTTTTGGGTTGTTACTAGAACAGGAACAGAAGAGAAATTACAGTTTGTTTATGCTGGTAAATATGTTCCAAACAGGCTAAAATTAAATATGAAACATTCTGTTCAATATGGTACAGTCTGAAATTGAAATAGAGAGTAACAAACTCTCCTTGTTAATACCTGTTCGGTCTCAAAGGAAGTATGAAAAAGTATTACCAGTGTATGGGGTCCTAATATACAGTATTTCACAAAAGTGAGTACACCCGTCACATTTTTGTAAATATTTTATGTCTTTTCCTGTGACAACACTGAAGAAACGACACTTTGTTACAACATAAAGTAATGAGTGTACAGCGTATACATACAGTATAACAGTGTAAATTTGCCGTCCCTTCAAAATAACTCAGCACACAGCCATCAATGTCTAAACCGCTGGCAACAGAAGTGTGTACACCCCTAAGTGAAAATGTCCAAATTGGGCCCAAAGTGTCAATATTTTGTGTGGCCACCATTATTTTCCAGCACTGCCTTAACCCTCTTGGGCATGGAGTTCACCAGAGCTTCACAGGTTGCCATTAGAGTCCTCTTCCACTCCTCTGTGATGACATCACGGAGCTGGTTGATGACTTTGTGCTCCTCTACCTTCCATTTGAGGATGCCCCACAGATGCTCAATAGGGTTTAGGTCTGGAGACATGCTTGGCCAGTCCATCACTTTTACCCTTAGCTTCCTTAGCAAGGCAGTGGTCATCTTGAAGGTGTGTTTGGGGTCATTATCATGTTGAAATACTGCCCTGCGGCCCAGTATCCGAAGGGATGGCATCATGATCCGCTTCAGTATGTCACAGTACATGTTGGCATTCATGGTTCCCTCAATGAACTGTAGCTCCCCAGTGCTGGCAGCACTCATGCAGCCCCAGACAGACCATGACACTCCCACCACCATACTTGAGTGTAGGTAAGACACACTTGTCTTTGTACTCCTCACCTGGTTGCCGCCACACACGCTTGACACCATCTGAACCAAATACGTTTATCTTGGTCTCATCAGACCACAGGACATGGTTCCAGTAATCCATGTCCTTAGTCTGCTTGTCTTCAGCAAACTGCGGCCTTTCTTGTGCATTATCTTTAGAAGAGGCCTCCTTCTGGGACGACAGCTATGCAGACCAATTTTATGCAGTGTGCGGTGTGCGGTGTATAATCTGAGCACTGACACGCTGACCCCTTCAGCCTCTGCAGCAATGCTGGCAGCACTCATATGTCTATTTCCCAAAGGCAACCTCTGGATATGACGCTGAGCACATGAACTCAACTTCTTGAAGCCTGTTCTGAGTGGAACCTCTCCTGTTAAACTGCTGTATGGTTTTGGCCACTGTGCTGCAGCTCATTTTCAGGGTCTTGGCAATCTTCTTATAGCCTAGGCCAGGGGTAGGCAACCTGCGGCTCTCCAGCTGTTGTAGAACTACATTTCCCATCATGCTTCTGGGAGTAATTGTATCTAGCAGCCTTGCAATGCCTCATGGAAAATGTAGTTCTACAACAGCTGGAGAGCCGCAGGTTGCCTACCCCTGGCCTAGGCCATCTTTATGTAGAGCAACAATACTTTTTGTCAGATCCCCAGAGAGTTCTGTGCCATGTCAAACTTCTCGTGACCAGTATGATAGAGTGAGTGCGATAACACCAAATTTAACACACCTACTCCCCATTCACACTTGAGACCTTGTAACACTAACGTGTCACATGACACTAGGGAGGGAAAATGGCTAATTGGGCCCAATTTGGACATTTTCACGTAGGGATGTACTCACTTTTGTTGCCAGTGGTTTAGATATTAATGGCTGTGTGTTGAGTTATTTTGAGGGGACAGCAAATTTACACTGTTATACAAGCTGTACACTCACTACTTTATGTTGTAGCAAAGTGTAATTTCTTCAGTGTTGTCACATGAAAAGATATAATAAAATATTTACAAAAATTCAAGGGGTGTACTCACTTTTGTGAGATATTGTAGATATAGTGAAAACGGTGGCTGCCCCTTTAAGAAAGTGGTTAATACACTTCAAATCATAAAATGCAAACAAAGTATGGTGCTCACATATTACACGTTAAATCACCATAATAACAAACCAACATGTAAATATGAATGTTTAGGATTAAAGTCTATCAACAAACAATCATAAAAATAGTGAACATACATTCAGTTACTAAATTAATAACAGATCAATGTGTACATAAAGTCCAGTGTGACTGTACCCCAACACCAATAAAATGCTTCGGTATGAGGATGTCCTTTTATCTTCACCACTAGTGCTCAAGTGATAGATGTGAACTCACCAGAAGTGTTTGATCCCTTTTTACAGGAAGGTCAAAAAACACTTAGAGACTCAAAACTGGAAAGTTCCTCTGCTGTAGCCACTCCACTTATTTCCTCCAATTCGGGGTAAGGATGAGGGAAGTAACTCCACATGAGACATAATTAAAAGGTTCCATAGTGTAGTATGCTTATTTTATATTGTTGGACAGGAGAGCTGCAAGATTAATTGTTAAAAGATCGCAATCTTGATTCAGCCCCCCACACAATCTTAATCCAACAGTTTTACGATTCAGCCAATTATATTTTCAAGGGCAGGAGAGAAGCATATGACAAACAAATATGGTGCAGCGCTTTACATAAATGAAAAAAGTCCATGTGATAGATAAACAAAGTCCTATGTGTAACCAACTGCCGTGAACTGACAATCCTGTCTTGATTCAAAAGCCCACTGTGACAGCGTGAAATGTCAAAACACTCACCAGAGAGCAAATAATATCCAGCATGCAATTATAAACACTTGCACCCAAAGTGTTGCACAGTGCTCCTTATCTGTGATAATCCTCCACCATTCTACACACTCACCAGATGGTAAGCCATTTCCATAGAACCTGGTGACATCCTATCCAGAACTGTAAGGTATTAAGAGGACTTTGCGAGGAACTGGCGATAGCTTATTAGGCAGATCTCTTGAGAATTTTCATGCGTAAGAAACGCGTCGGGTTGTATTCTTATTGTTGAAATATACAGTATATTTTATTTGGTCAGTCCCATTTGGCTTCATACAAAGCTAGCCAGAGGCTGTTAGGTGTATTTAACTGAAATTTTTGTGATGGCAATAAATACATTTTAGAAGTTTCAAAAAGTTTAGAATGTTTCCCCACTATACTTTAACTGTCCTGTGTCCCCGCAGCGCAGATTAACCTTCATTTTCTGTCCTGTAAGACACGGCAATGAAGAAAATAAAAAACAAAAACAGAGGCTCTAGTGCAGCCATGTCCAACTCACATGAAACTGGCTTTTCTTCAAGAAGGGCATCTAATTTTCATTATAAAAAAAAAATCTATCAAACACTAAAAAGAAAAAAAGAGTTTACCATATTTTAATTCCAGAGATAGGGACTATAAAACAGTTCCTGCAAAATTATAGAAGTGGTGTAAAGTGGAGAACAGTTGGGTGTGCAATTTTTTTCAAGCTTAAAGTGGTTCTAAAGCCTAAACTGTTTTCTCCTTAATGCATTCCCCTTACATTAAGGTTAAAAAATGTTTAGGCATCAGCATCCCCCCTCAACCCCCCTCCCTTACCTACCTGAGCCCTCATTCAATCCAGCACCATGCAGATCTCTCCCCTCACTTCCGGGTCTCACTGGCTTTGCTGGGGCACCGGTAGCCATTGTCAATCAAAGCCACTGACATGGGAGCGAGCACACACAAGTGCCCCCATGGGAAGTCGCACTGGACAGAGAGGAGGGGCCAGGAGCGCCGGTGGGGAACCCGAGAAGAAGAGGCTTGTCTATTGGTGGTTGATAGAATGGGATTGTAATCCCCCATTCACACCAGAAGATCATGATATAAGGGGGAACTCTGATGTAAGGAGGGTTCTAGTGACCAGAGACCACCTTATATCAAAGTCCACTGCATTCCCCTTTACATCAGACTTCACACTTACATCAGGGTCTGCAGCATTGCCCTATAAGGGGGAATCCTGCAGAGTAAATACACTAAGGTAAGGGGGGGGTCACTGATATAAGGGGGAACCTTTATATCAGTGCCCAGTTACATCAGTGACTCCCCCCCCCCCCCCTCAGACTGGCCTGGTGGAGCTGCCACTGACCTCCTCTTAGGTGCTCCATGCAGGGCTCAGTCAGACAGCTCCAGCTTGGCAGCTCTGGTTTTATCCCATAGTCTCCTCTCCACGGTCCACACACGTCTGACTCCTCCCATGACCCCCATCCCGGCGGTGCTCCCACTCCCCCTCCTCTACAGGCTCCCCCTCAGAGACTGCAGACATGATGCAAGACAAGAGATGGTCAGAGATTGCAGACATGATACAAGAGGGGGTTAGAGGATGTGGACATGATAAAAGGAGATAGTCAGAGATTGCAGACATGATACAGGAGGTGGTTAGAGGCTGCAGACATGATACAGGAGGTGGCTAGAAACTGTGGACAGGGTACAGGAGGTAGTTAGAGGCTGCGGACATGATACAGGAGGTGGTTAACGGCTGTGGACATGATACAGAAGGTGGTTAGAGCATGTGGACAGGATACAAGAGGGGGTTAGAGGATGCGGACATGATAGAAGAGGTGGTTAGAGGGTGCCGACAGGATACAGGAGGTGGTTAGAGGCTGCAGAAATGATACAGGAGGTGGTTAGAGGCTGTGGACATGATACAGGAGGTGGTTAGAGGCTACAGACATGATACAGGAGGTGGCTAGAAGCTGTGGACATGGTACAGGAGGTAGTTAGAGGTTGCGGACATGATACAGGAGGTGGTTAACGGCTGTGGACATGACACAGAAGGTGGTTAAAGGATGTGGACAGGATACAAGATCGCGGGCGGTGACGTCACATCCAGTCGACATATGTTACTTGTTTTGGATACACCTTGTTGAGATTTTAAATGTAAGTGGATATTTTAATTTTTTTTACCCAATAAATGCGGATTTACACTATGTATACCATATATGTCATCTATTGAACACTGCTTGCAAGCTGTATATATTCCAAGTGGAGACCGTTATTGGTGGGAATCAATCTGTGGTACTACAAGTCCCAGACACACCATAGAGCACATCTGACTTCTGTAGTGGAAGTCCCTACTTTCTGGTGAGTGCGGGAAAGTGCAGGATTGTACCAAAAATACTGCACAGATATTTATCAAGCAATTGGCACTTTATATGCACGGTTTTTAAGAAGATTTCTGTATGAACTGTTGTTAAGAAGACATACTGATTACAAAGAACTCCTTTTATGAACTTTGTATGAACTTTCCATCAGATACTCATACTGTTATATGTACTTCAAACTGAGATGTTGTAATTGTATAATCATGACCACTTTATGATTTTGATTCACAAATCACTGAAAATCACCGGTGAGACAATGGTTTGGCTTAGGGACACAGATATGATTTTATATGAATTTTTCATTTTTTTTCCATTACCTGTATATAAGAAGCACCAGCATTTCCTTCATTTTATTTTAACTTCACTTTTAGTATTTATTTACTATTCATTTATCATTCAGAAAGTTGTCAAATTAAGGGTACAAAAGTGATTATTCTAGCACAGCCCATTTGCATAAATATAGCACTAGCACTTTCAAGTAGTATGTAGCACTCTTTACTCACACTGCACTATTCCTTAAAGGATACAAGAGGTGGTTAGAGGATGCGGACAGGATGCAAGAGGTGGTTAGAGAGTGCGGGCAGGATACAGAAGGTGGTTAGAGGCTGCGGACATGATACAGAAGGTGGTAAGAGGATGTGGACAGGATACAAGAGGTGGTTAGAGTATACGGACAAGATACAAAAGGTGATTGGAGGATGCGGACAGGATACAAGAGGTGATTGGAGGATACGGACAAGATACAAGAGGTGATTGGAGGATACGGACAAGATACAAGAGGTGATTGGAGGATACGGACAAGATACAAGAGGTGATTGGAGGATACGGACAAGATACAAGAGGTGGTTAGAAGAGAATGCGGACAGGATACAGGAGGTAGTTAGACAGAAAGGGTAATAGCAGGCGCTAGAGGGATAACTATGGCACTATAATAGTCAGAAAAAAGTACTTATGGTCCGCTGCGTGCTGGATGGTGTATCAGCCCAGATCAGGGAAGAGACAAAACCACAATAGAATAGGACCGCTGCTGAAGGCAACGTAAGCTCCTCTCTTGAGTGAAGTCAGCTCAATGTTATGTAGGGAAAGAAGTACAGAGAAGTGCCACTCAGTATCATGGTTTATTCTGTGTAAAAACAAGCATAAAACATTTACATTAAGTGTTCCCTAGCCCCCAAGTGATGTCACCAGACACGCTGCGGTGCATTCCAGGCTGATCCTTTTGCTCCCCTTACATGGAAGTACACACAGGACTTGCCGGTGTCCTGTCTCCGGCACTGAGGTCTTTTGCGACCAGTCCTCCATTAACCCTGAGCACACAGACTTACCAGACAGGCACTTTCAACAAGTTGAGGAGCTGTTACTTCTAAACTTTAATGTAAGTGTTTTATGCTTGTTTTTACACGGAATAAACCATAATACTGAGTGGCGCTTCTCTGTACTTCTTTCTCTACAGGAGGTAGTTAGAGGCTGTGGGCATGGTACAGGAGGTGGTTAGAGTCTGTGGACATGATACAGGAGGTGGTTAGAGTCTGTGGACAGGATACAAGTGGTGGTTAGAGGATGCGGACAGGATACAAGAGGTGCTTAGAGGATGCGGACAGGATACAGGAGGTCGTTAGAAGATGCGGACAGGATACAGAAGGTGGTTAGAGGATGCAGACGTGGTACAGAAGGCGGTTAGAGGATGTGGACAGGATACAAGAGGTGGTTAGAGAATGCGGAAAGGATACAGGAGGTGGATAGAGGCTGCGGACATGATACAGGAGGTGGATAGAGGCTGCGGACATGATACAGGAGGTGGTTAGAGGATGTGGACAGGATACAGGAGGTGGTTAGAGAATGCAGACAGGATACAAGAGGTGGTTAGAGGATGTGGACAGGATACAAGAGGTGGTTAGAGAATGCGGAAAGGATACAGGAGGTGGATAGAGGCTGCGGACATGATACAAGAGGTGGTTAGAGGATATGGACAAAATACAAGAGGTGGTTAGAGGATGCGGACAGGATACAGGAGGTGGTTAGAGGATGCGGACGTGGTACAGGAAATGGTTAGAGGATGTGGATGTGGTACAGGAGATGTTTAGAGGCTGTGGACAGGATTCAGTGGTTAGAGGGTGCGGACAGGATACAAGAGGTGGTTAGAGGATGCAAACAGGATACAGGATGTGTTTAGAGGATGCGGACAGGATACAGGAGGTGGTTAGAGAATGCAGACAGGATACAAGAGGTGGTTAGAGGATGCGGACAGGATACAGGAGGTGGTTAGAGGATGCGAACAGGATACAGGATGTGTTTAGAGGATGCGGACAGGATACAGGAGGTAGTTAGAGAATGCAGACAGGATACAAGAGGTGGTTAGAGGATGCGGACAGGATACAGGAGGTGGTTAGAGGATACGGACTTGGTACAGGAGATGGTTAAGGGCATAAAAGGCGGTCAATACTGTGGGGTAAGTGCACATCTTATCCATAGGTGGTGGATCTGTCACTAATGTTTGCTGCATGCTCACGATGACAGCTGCATAAGGATTTTGATGATACACAGGTGTTTGCCATCACAAAAACTCACACCCTTTGGACTTTAAACACATATATAAACCTTATGATTGGAACATTGATTTTCTATTTTGAAATTTTTTATATGTATTCCTTTATGAATTTTTCACTTTTTATGATATCATTTACTCATATATTGGCACACATGGAGAAATATGCACCTTGATGGGTACCTATTTATGGATGTGACTGATTTGAATATGATTGGTGACATCTAGCATATTTATTTTGATCATTTATAATCCATCTTTTTTAGTACAACACTATTACCATTTCGATAGGATATAGGAGGTGGTTAGAGGATGTGGACAGGATACAGGAGGTGGATAGAGGATGCGGACATGGTACAGGAGGTTGTTAGAGGCTGTGGGCATAATACAGGTGGTGGTCAGGGACTGCGGATATGGTACAGGAAATGGTTAGAGAATGCGCACATGGAACAGGGGGTGGTTAGAGGATGTGGACATGATACAGGAGATAGTTAGAGGCTACGGACATGGGACAGGAGATGGTTAGAGGACGGGGACAGGATACAGGAGGTGGTCAGAGGATGCAGACATGGTACAGGAGGTGGTTAGAGGCTGTGGACATGATACAGGAGGTAATCAGAGACTGTGGACATGGTACAGGAAATGGTTAGAGGATGCGCACATGGAACAGGGGGTGGTTAGAGGATGTGGACATTGTACAGGAGATAGAACGAGATTGTGAACATCTACGATTTTGTAAAATCTCACCACTGCTGTTCTTGTCTAGTAACTGTTGCCTGTGCCTCCTCAGTCCTCAAATGTGGACATCACATAGATAGCAACCAAGCCATGAATGGATGGATGGATGGATATTGCAGGAGACCGGTGGTGGGAGTCTCCAGCAGCCAAGGATGGATGCTGCAGGGGTACAGTGTTGTGGTGGTGTGGTGGGAGTCCCCACAGGCTCCTCGTCATAGTCCTGGTGGTGGAGTCTGGCGTGTGCAGGGAACAACCGCTCTTGCGCACCCGATTCAGGGGTCCCTGGTAGAGCAGACAGGGAGCCTGAGAGTTCGGGATGGCACGAGGGCTGGATGGTCACTGGTGGTGGTGTGAAACTCCAGGTAGTTGTGCAGGTCAGAAGAATGGTTGTTCAGGCTGGGTCGGCAACTAGCGGGCTGTGTGGTACAAGAGGGTCAGGCAGAGAGTGGTCAAGTCCAAGCAAAGTTCGCTAACAAGCTGGCAGCAGAAGTACAGAGGGTTCAGACAAACGGATGGTCGTGGATAGCCGGGGTCGGTGCAGGCAGATAATCAGCGGGTCAGGTCAAGCCGGGTCGGATCAGGAAAACAGGTAGCGAACACAGGAGCAGGAATACAGGAACAGAGCTGGGGCTCATAGGTACTCAGACGCTGTAGAACAAACATCACTTGCTGACAGGTGCAGGGTATTCAAATAGCGCAGTTTGGCGGCATTTCCGGCGCATGGGCGCACACGCGAAAGCGCGCACGGGCGCGCGCATCGGCACTAGAGGGTTCAGACTGCCGATTTTTTCCTAACACTCCTCTAGCTATGGTGCGGGCTGGGGTCCAGATCATGCCAGCTGATGTACTGCCAAGTGTGTACAAGCTTTCCCAAACTCAGCAGGCTTTGGAACGGCGCATGCGCAGTTTCACTGTTGACCCGGAGCCATATTTGTTACGGGCATTTAATGGACATTTACGGGCAGCCCGAAAATGGGTTGAAATTTACAGGCTGCCTGTAAATTAACAGGCAGTTGTCAACACTGGCCAAAGGTAACTCCCAGGCTGTTGGCCTTCTATGCAACAGCAATAAAGTAAAAAAAAAAAAAGTTAAAACAAAAGTAGTTTAAGAAACATAAAAAAAAAATGTAAGGTCCATACCCATATACATACACAAAAAAACATAAACACATGTGACAAATGTGTAGCTCAGCTTCTGTGCATAAAAACTAGACAGAGTTGGGGTTTATAGAACGTGCACCTGTTCCTGTGTACCTGTTAACAGTGGTGGCTGGTGAAATTTTAGGATGGGGGGCTCCAGACCCCGCCCTTCCTTTTTGACTCCTCCCACTTCTAATAAGCACCACCCCTTATAGTTTCCACCCCTTGTGTCAGGAGTATACAGCCCAGCATCACCAGATAGGGTATACAGCATCACAGATAGTGGTATATACAGCATCACCAGATAGGAGTATACAGAGTCACCATATAGCAGTATACAGAGTCCCAGATAGCAGTATACAGAGCCCCAGATAGCAGTATACAGAGCCCTAGATAGCAGTATACAGAGTCACCATATAGCAGTATACAGAGTCCCCGATATCAGTATACAGAATCACCATATATCAGTATACAGGGTCTCAGATAGGCTTTACAGTCACCAGATAATGTATACAGGGTCCCAGATAGCAGTATACATCGTCCCAGGTAGCAGTATACAGCGTCCCAGGTAGCAGTATACAGAGCCCCAGGTAGCAGTATACAGGGTCCCAGGTAGCAGTATACAGGGTCCCAGATAGCAGTATACAGGGGTCTCAGATAGCAGTATACAGGGGTCCCAGATAGCAGCATACAGGGGTCCCAGATAGGGTATACAGAGCCCCAGGTAGCAGTATACAGGGGTGCCAGATAAGGTATACAGAGCCCCAGGTAGCAGTATATAGGGTGCCAGGTAGCAGTATACAGAGTGCCAGGTAGCAGTATACAGGGGTCCCAGATAGGGTATACAGAGCCCCAGGTAGCAGTATACAGAGCCCCAGGTAGCAGTATATAGGGTGCCAGGTAGCAGTATACAGGGTGCCAGGTAGCAGTATACAGGGGTCCCAGATAGGGTAAACAGAGCCCCAGGTAGCAGTATACAGAGCCCCAGGTAGCAGTATACAGGGTGTCAGGTAGCAGTATACAGGGTGCCATGTAGCAGTATACAGGGTGCCAGGTAGCAGTATACAGGGTGTCAGATAGCAGTATACAGAGCCCCCACCCGCACTTTCCCCATCTAATAGGCAGGCTCAGGCTGGCAGTGTTGCAGAGATCGGCTTGCTGGAGAGCGGGCTGACAATATGCAGAGGCAGTGCTAGTGGAGAGCATGCTGACACTCAGTGTGCTCGGAGGTCCCGTGGAGTGCTGTGCCTGCGTGAGTAATCACGCAGCCAGCACGTCCACTGTAGTCCCGCCCCCGCCAACAGCATCCAATGACAGAGAGTCATTGGCTCTGATGGCTCAGGGGACAGCCAAACAGTCTATGTGTGTGCACTTGTTCAGCGCACACACATAGACTTTAATGACTGACCAATCGGCTCACTACTTCTTGTCAGCTGATAGCAAGGAGCCGAGGAAAAAAAAAAAAAAGAAAAGTCAATGTAAAATCAATGAAAAAGTCATGACTTTTTTTCCTGCTCAACGGCGGGGAGGCGGCGCCCAAGCGCCCCTTATGCACCAGCCGTCGATGCCTGTCAATCTCGGCTGTATGAGCGAGTCCGTACAGTCGACGTGCTCCCTTTTGATTTTCATGGGCTACCAACACGCAGCTAAGAGGTGGAAAAAAATAGACAAATGGCTCTGGCTGCTGCATGAAGCTGAGCGCCTGTGTGAACCAGTTTGACATACCTGATCTAGGCCTTGCCTGCTCTGTCCAAATCAAACTAAAATGTTTAGAATGGAACTGAGCTTTAAATTCAGGTTTCTTTCAGGTTTTTACATTAGTGGTGCCCTCTGAAAAGCCATCTACTGTGGTTTGCTTTTCAGAGGGCATTTGACAGGCAGTGAGGAGGTTGCCTCCTCACTACTTGTTTTAATACCTAAAATCCCACACCTCAATCATCATGTGCATTGCACATGGTTTCAATGTGGCCCCATTCTGTCCCCAAATGCAGAGCAGAGATAAATGTGTACACCCTGTCAGCTGCTAAAGGGGCATTGTTGTAAGGCAGTAAAAATGTAGCACAACCGTGTGTTTTTACCACCTCCACCTCCTCCAATTGTAAGCCTAGCCTTGTTTCTGTGAATCTTGAGACAATGGCTGCTTGTATTAGAGCGGTTTCAGATGGGGATTTTAATTTGTAATGGGTTTCTTCAATTCAATATTTACCAGACGCCTCTCTGTAAAGTTCCATTCTCCTTTCTTTGCTGCTTTGATTGATAGCACTTTATAACAGGATACATAGCCATGGCCGTGTATCATCTACATTCCTGTTTCAGTATTTTTTTTAATGCAGCCAACCTCCTTTAAAGGGGTTGTAAAGTCAGAAGGTTTTGTTTTATCTTAATGCATTCTATGCTTTAGGATAAAAAAACCTTCTGTGTGCAGCAGCCTCCCCAGAACCCCCTAATACTTACCTGAGCCCCCATCTCTCTCCAGCGATGTCCTCAGCCATCCAGGACTCTCCTCTTGATTGGAAAGTCAGTTAGCTAATCAGGAAAGAGTGGGGGTGGGGCCGAACAGGGGCCCTGTGTCCAAATGGACACGGAGAGCTGCAACTCGGCTCAGGTGCCCCCATAGCAAGCTGCTTGCTGTGGGGGCACTTGACAGAGGGGAGGGGCCAGGAGAGCAGAATAGGGACCCGAGAAGAGGAGGATCGGGGCTGCTCTGTGCAAATCCAACTGCACAGAGGAGGTAAGTATAATGTGTTTATTATTTTTAGAGAAAACAAATGACACTTTACAATCACTTTAAGGCTGGTACACACAGAGAGATTATTGGACGAATAATCATCCATTTTTTTTTCGCACGCTAGTCTCATATCAAAAATGAAGAGGTTACTCAACTTATGAAAATTCTCGTATGACAGAATACAAGTTCAGAAGTGATGTAATGTGTTGAATTGTTTTGTAATGTATTCTTTTGTTTGAAAGCATGCATATTCTTGTTCTTACAATTGAACTTAAACTCTCCTCTATGGGGGGATTGGATGAACACGGACCGTTTTCATCTGATCCGATTTGCCAGACGGGTGGAAAATATGGTTTCCATCCATCTTTATTTAGCAGATCGGATGTCAGCAGACATGTCACCATTGACATCCGTCGCTCCATAGAGGAGAATGGAGCGTCCGTTCAGGTCCACCTGAAAAACTGACAGATGGACCTGAACAGTCCGTATGTGTGAAAGGACCCTAAAGCAAAAATTGCTATACTTACCTATTCTGCATCCGATCCGGTGCAGTCTCAGCATCAGCTGGCCTGTCAGCAGCGGCTTCAGTGTGGAGGCGGGTGCAGGAGAGGCAGCTGACAACGAAAGCCCCATAGTAAGTCAATGGGTGACGTCACTTCCCAGCCATTTCACAGCCATTGTCGGTCCTGCACACAGCTTCTGCTGCTGGAAACCGGACTGGATTGGCTGCAGAATAGGTAAGTACAGCGATTTTTTGCTTTACAGGGTTAGATAGATTAGGTTTCGAATGTGGTAGAGAGTTAAGGCCTGTACACACGATGCGAATTTTGGAAGGAAATTTTCTTTCGACGGCCTGTCGTCCGAAATTCTTACCGTTAGTATGCTCCTTTCGACAGCCACTTTTGATTTTTCGACAGACTAAAGCAGACTATTAAATTTTTGTCGTACGACAACGCAACGTCTGATTTTCGTTCCTTTAGTACGGCTTTCGTACGAAAAAAAATCGCGCGACCGAGGCTTCGCATGCTCAGGAACGAAAAAAGATGCAAAAATATTCAAAACATTACGTCACTTCTGACGTTGAGTTTGGTCATATGAAAATGTTCATCTTGTTAGTACGCTCTTCTCTTTCGACATGAGACAAACATCCAACAAAAAACGGACGTTTGGTCATCCGAAAATCAGATCGTGTGTACGAGGTTTTAGTTGGGTTTTCCCTGGACTCATACTTTAATATGTACAGTCTGGAGGAAAGAAGGGAAAGGGGAGCCATGACTGAAACCTTTAAATACATCAAAGTGGTGAATAAGGTTCAGGAGGGCAGTGAGAGCAAGATCAAGAACACGGGGACATGACCTCTAACTAGCTGGAGGAAAGTTCAAAACTAATCTTAGAAAGTATTATTTTACTGAAAGGATAGTTGATGCTTGGAGAGGTATTGAGCCAGCTATTAGGCCTCATGCACACTGGACATTATAAAAATGCCAGTAGTTTTAGCTGTAGAATGCCGCATTAAAAACGCAAGTTTTGCCATGTTTTTGCATTAGTGTTTTTTTTTTTGCAAAACCACACAAAACTTAGGGCTTAAAAATGGTCAGAAATGCAGCCAGAAAACACCCCTGCCCAAAAACACTGATAACAGCCTATGTGTGCATGGACACACAGAATAACATGCTGGAGAGTTTACTGGCTGCAGAAAAAAACGCCTGAAGCAAAAAACAGCAGCAGTTAAAAACGTCAAGTGTGCATGAGGTCTAAATGGCCTTTAAACATGCTTGGGGCAAACATTTATTTATTTATTTCAGGTACTTATATAGCGCCATGAATTTAAGCAGCACTTTACATATACATTGTTACAGTATCTCACAAAAGTGAGTACACCCCTCACATAAATATTTTATTATATCTTTTCATTTGACAACACTGAAGAAATGACACTTTGCTACAATGTAAAGTAGTGAGTGTACAGCTTGTATAACAGTGTAAATTTGCTGTCCCCTCAAAATAACTCATCACACAGCCAGTAATGTCTAAACCGCTGGCAACAAAAGTGAGTACACCCCTAAGTGAAAAATGTCCAAATTGGGCCCAAAGTGTCAATATTTTGTGTGGTCACCATTATTTTCCAGCACTGCCTTAACCCTCTTGGGCATGGAGTTCATCAGAGCTTCACAGGTTGCCACTGGAGTCCTCTTCCACTCCTTCATGGCGACATCACGAAGCTGGTGGATGTTGGAGACCTTGCTCTCCTCCGCCTTCCATTTGAGGATGCCCCACAGATGCTCAATAGGGTTTAGGTCTGGAGACATGCTTGGCCAGTCCATCACCTTTACCCTCAGCTTCTTTAGCAAGGCAGTGGCCGTCTTGGAGGTCATTATCATGTTGGAATACTGCCCTGTTGCTCAGTCTCCGAAGGGAGGGGATCATGCTCTGCTTCAGTATGTCACAGTACATGTTGGCATTCATGGTTCCCTCAATGAACTGTAGCTCCCCAGTGCTAGCAGCACTCATGCAGCCCCAGACCATGACACTCCCACCACCATGCTTGACTGTAGACAAGACAAACTTGTCTTTGTATTCCTCACCTGGTTGCCTCCACACCAGCTTGACACCATCTGAACCAAATGTATTTTGGTCTCGTCAGACCACAGGACATGGTTTCAGTAATCCATGTCCTTAGTCTGCTTGTCTTCAACAAACTGTTTGCAGGCTTTCTTGTGCATCATCTTTAGAAGAGGCTTCCTTCTGGGATGACAGCCATGCAGACCAATTTGATGCAGTGTGTGGTGTATGATCTGAGCACTGACAGGCTGACCCCCCACCCCTTCAACCTCTGCAGCAATGCTGGCGGCACTCATACGTCTATTTCCCAAAGACAACCTCTGGATATGACGCTGAGCACGTGCATTCAACTTCTTTGGTTGACCATGGCGAGGCCTGTTCTGAGTGGAACCTGTCCTGTTAAACCACTGTATGGTCTTGGCCACCGTGCTGCAGCTCAGTTTCAGGGTCTTGGCAATCTTCTTATAGCCTAGGCCATCTTTATGTATAGCAACAATTCATTTTTTCAGATACTCAGAGATTTCTTTGCCATGAGGTGCCATGTTGAACTTCCAGTGACCAGTATGGGAGAGTGAGAGCGATAACACAGAATTTAACACACCTGCTCCCCATTCACACCTCAGATCTTGTAACACTAACGAGTCACATGACACCGGGGAGGGAAAATGGCTAATTGGGCCCAATTTGGACATTTTCGCGTAGGAGTGTACTCACTTTTGTTGCCAGCGGTTTAGACATTAATGGCTGTGTCTTGAGTTATTTTGAGGGGGCAGGAAATGTACACTGTTATACAAGCTGTACACTTACTACTTTACATTGTAGCAAAGTATCATGTCTTCAGTGTTTCACATTAAAAGGTATAATAAAATATTTACAAAAATGTGAAGGATGTACTCACTTTTGTGAGATACTGTACATTCACATCAGTCCCTACCCTCAAGGAGCTTACAATCTAAGGTCCCTCACTCACATTCATACATACACATACGTGGGCCAATTTAGACAGGATACAATTAACCTATCAGCATGACTGAAGGGAAACCAGAGTACCAGGAGGAAACCCACGCAGGCACAGGGAGAACATGCAAACTCCAGGCAGGTAGTGCCGTGGAACATAGATCTATACTCAGACAAAAAAGTTAAGGAAAAAAAAAATACAAAACATACATTAAAAAAAAAATGGGCAGACTTGTTGGACTATTTTGTCTTTTTTCTGCCGTCACTTTTTTGTTTCTATGTTTTCTGTGCATTATGTATTGCATTCTGGTGTGAATGGGCCCTAACACATCGTTCCACACCATGTACTAGTTAGTATGTTGAAATGCCATTCATTTTGAAAAGGCACTTCAACGTATATGTGTTGTAGCATAGCCTCTGACCTGGTACAAACATGCAAGTTAAGACTGGGCTCGCTCGATGGGGTCCTGCAATGTAAAATTACCATGAGACAATTTAAAAATCAAAGTAAATAAGAAAACGGGCATCAAGAGGCGGCAGTAAAGATTCCTGAATGCCTGTCAGCTGCTGCTCCACCGTCCTCTGAAATGCGATCCACCGCAGATCTGAACTGCAGTGTGTCTGAAAGAGGCCTCCATATTTCTCTCAATACTGTTTTCCTCTAATTAATGTAATCTTACAGTTCTAAATGTCACCTTGACTGTCATTTGAAAAATGTTTGTCTGCCTCAAACTTGTTTCTGGTTTGTGTAAACTAGTCTTGCTTTTCTTGCATTATTACTACAACTTTCAAGCACGTGTAAAAACAGTTTTCTAGGAATAAATGAAGAGAACAAAAGATTTGCAAGGTAAATGAACCCTGTCCTGGGAGTGGCAGAGCATGTAAGGTGAACAAATGACCTCCATGCATGGGCGTCCGCAGAACTTTTTTCAGGGGGGGGCATAATTTTAAGGTCATCCATGCTCTGCTCCTTTTCGACAATGTCATTATCACATTATCACGGTCAGAGACTGCAGACATCGTACAGGAGATGGTCAGAGACTGCAGACATAGCACAGGAGATGGTCAGAGACTGCAGACATAGTACAGGAGATGGTCAGAGACTGCAGACATAGTACAAGAGATGGTCAGAGACTGCAGACATAGTACAAGAGATGGTCAGAGACTGCAGACATAGTACAGGAGATGGCCAGAGACTGCAGAAATAGTACAGGAGATGGTCAGAGACTGCAGACATAGTACAGGAGATGGTCAGAGACTGCAGACATAGTACAAAAGATGGTCAGAGACTGCAGACATAGTACAGGAGATGGTCAGAGACTGCGGACATAGTACAGGAGATGGTCAGAGACTGCAGACATAGTACAGGAGATGGTCAGAGACTGCAGACATAGTGCAGGAAATGGTCAGAGACTGCGGGCATAGTACAGGAGATGGTCAGAGACTGTGAACATGGTGCAGGAGACAGTCAGAGACTGTGGACATGGTACGGGAGACAGTCAGAGACTGCAGACATGGCTCAAGAGGATAAGGACCTAGTGGAACCCCCAATCCCATCCCTGATTCCAGGGGGGGGGGCAATTGCCCCCCCTTGCCCCTACCTGGGGACGCCCATGCCTCAATGTGAAAATGCTAGTTGCCCGGCTGTAACACCTATGCTTTGTTCAGTCTTTCATAAACACTGACATGAAATATGTATGAGGATCATATTTAATGCATATAGCATTTACATTAGAAGATTATCAATGGTAGTTTGAAGATTTGAAGCTTGTTGGAAGATTTCTGTTCGATCAGCACTGCAGTTAATTGGCTGCACTGCTGATCAGTGTATTCTGACAGTGGCAAAGTCCCCGCTGTCAGTATATAATAGCACAGTAGGGAGGATTTCTCTATCTACCTCAATTGTGTGGATGGGGGAATCAATTCAGTTTTTTGAACTTAAAATTTTTATTGAGTTTTTCAATACAACAAAAGAGAAAGAGAGATGTGTACAATACAGCAAGACACATACAGACAGGTGTCAGATCTTCAGGTAAACATACAGTACATATGCATTTTGGAAACTTCAAAAGTTCCCCCAATAGGCAGTAACCATAGCGGTTCTCACATACCGTATTAAGGCATGGGGTAAAGAAGATTTGCACCTGATCTAGTGTAGGAGTCAAAGCATCTTAAGCAGACAGATCGTCGCTTCACCGCATATATTCTGAAGGTAGCATCCTAACAATTAGAACAAAATCATATGGTCTGCGAAGTGTAGCACTGTTAATGTATGAGAGCAAAGGGCCTGGCCCAAGGGGGAGGGGATAAAAAAAAGGGGGGGTGGGGGGAGAAGGTAGGGGATTTTATGGGTAAAGGGCCATGGCCTGCGCTGCTCAGGTAGAATCTATCAAGACTCAGGAAACCAGGGGGAAAGATAGATAATAGCCAAAGATAGAAGGAGTAGAAAGAGAAAAGGAGAAGGCAGAAGAGGAAAAAAGAAGTGGTAGATACCCCAGGGGTCTTCAAGCCGGAATAAGCGTAATCCTTAGAGTTCCATAAAGCGGGAAGTCATCTGAGAAGGCGGAAAGTAGTCAATCGAGGGTTGCCATATCCGCTGGAATTTGTCCATCTTATCTTCTAGGATCGCCGTCAGCCTTTCATTTATGAGTGTACCGTGGATCCTATTTTGACTTCTTCAAAGCTAAGGAGAGGCGACTTCCACGACCGCGCAATCGTTTGTTTCATGGCCATGAAAATGTGAGGAATTAGGGCCCGCTCTTGCCGGGTCGCGTCCGCAATAGTTCTTTGTAAGAGCGCTTCCCGTGGGTCTTTCCTTAAGTTAATGTGGAGAACCATATCGACCAATGCGTACACCCTGATCCACAACCTTTTGACCTTAGGGCAGGTCCACCATATGTGTTTCATATCGCCCAGGTCTGGACATCCTCAAAAACAGTTGGACTGGTACGATGGTAGGCATTTTGTGATCCTAGCTGGAGTAAAATACCAGCGAGACATGACTTTAAAGAGTTTTCCAGGGCTAGAACGTTCTGAGAGGACCGAAAAAGGGCCTCCCACATTTTGCGCCAGTCGCCCGGTTGAGGGGTCGAGCCCAAATCGGCCGCCCATATGTCACAATACATAGGGAGTTGCCTCCTGGTATTGTTCAATATGGAGGAGTACAGCAAAGAAATCAGGCCCTGGGTGGTGGGACTGGTTCTGCATTGGGTCTCAAAGGCTGTGGGCAATAGCGGGTGTTCGTCAATTCAGTTTTTTAAACAGCCAGGTGGCTGATCGGAAAAGAAAAACGAATACAGGTATGGCCAGCCTAATGGCCCATACACACGATCCAAAAATTGGACGAAAAATACAGCATGCAATGCGATCGTACAATAATTGGATCGTTAGTACACAGCTTACGAGAGCCGATCATGACAGTTCATCAGATAATTTTCGCTCGGACATGCATGAAAATTTTGATCGCATTGTACCAGAGCGTATGATTTTCGTTTTAACCAGTACAGTTGTCGTCCAAAACTAAAATACAAATACACTACAACACATGACATCACTTCAGAGTTTTTATTCTGTCGTACAAGAATTTTCGCGACTTTAGTACACTCTTCCGATTCGATCTGAGATTAGCATACAAAAAAAAAGGTAAGGCTAAAAATCATCTTGTCTGAAAGGCTTTTGTTTATAATCAACCTTTCAAGATCCATGCAGTAAGATAAAATCATTTGACTGGCAGAAGAATGCAGTTCACGTGATTACTACAATTCGTTTTGTTTATTGATTTTCTAAAGAATTCCAAATTTTCAGAATGACTTAAATTCGGATTGGTCGAAAAATGATCAACTGATCTGAATTCTGTGTGAAGAATAGCTGGTTGTTAAAGAGTGGGCCGGGAAGCTGGCTACCATGTCCTTAACAACCGATGAGTAGAGTTGAGCGAACACCTGGACGTTCAGGTTCGGAGGGTCCGAACGAACTTTGGGAAAAAGTCCGGGTTCGGCACCGAACGTTGCCCGAACTTTATCCTGGACCCCGAACCCCATTGAAGTCAATGGGGACTTGAACTTTTAGGCACAAAAATGGCTGTAACAAAGTCCTGGCAAGTGCTAGAGGGCTGCAAAAGGAAGTAAAATGGGGGTAAGAGTAGGGCAAGTGCCCTACAAAAAAATGTCAAGTTCAGGGGTAACTGAAGTTACCCCAAGCCCCAGGTCCTATTTCAAGCCCGTTGCAAGCCACGGCTTGGGCCTGAAAAAGGGTTTCAAGCAAGCCTGGGAGGCTTGGACTTGCAGGTCCACAAGCGAGTTGAGATGAGTAGCCAACAATTCCTGTACCATCGGTCGAAGGGCCGGGTGAGAAATTGTTGGTCGATAAGAAGTGTGTCTTAAGTCTAGTCAACTAGTAAAAAGCTGGTTAGGCTTAAATTCAGTAAGAC
>BLSH010002283.1:493713-523105 GCA_018402905.1 Glandirana rugosa
AATGGGGATCCAGCAGGGTGGCCACCCTGTAATCAGAAGAAGTTACAATGTGGGCAACTCAGCTGTCATTGCGCAGGCACTGCAGCATGTAGTCGACCATGTGTGCCAGGCTGCCCAGAGGCAAAGACAAGCTGTCCTCTGTGGGAGGTATATCATCTGTGTCCTCTGTATCCCCCCAGCCATGCTCCAGTGATGCCCATGAGCTGCGTTGGGTGCCACCCTGCTGCGATTCCTCCTCCTCCTCCTCCTCATCTTCCTCGTCCTCCAGAACTGTGCCCTGGCTTGAATATTTTTGACCTGGCCTATGCTGGTGCAGGAACCCACCCTCCGAGCCACTTGCGAATGACTGGCCTGATAACCGTGGATATGACCCCTCTTCCTCCTCCTCATCCTCCTGTGCCACATCCTCTTCCATCATGGCCCGAAGTGTTTTTTCAAGGAGACATAGAAGTGGGATAGTAACGCTGAGAACAGCGTCATCGGCACGGGCCATGTTGGTGGAGTACTCAAAACACCGCAATACGCTACACAGGTCTCGTATGGAGGCCCACTCGTTGGTGGTGAAGTGTTGCTGTTCCGCAGAGCGACTGACCCATGCGTGCTGTAGCTGAAACTCCACTATTGCCTGCTGCTGCTCGCACAGTCTCTCCAGCACGTGCAAGGTGGAGTTCCACCTTGTGGGCACGTCACATATCAGGCGGCGAGCGGGAAGGCCGAAGTTCTGCTGCAGCGCAGACAGACGAGCAGCGTGAGAATGCCAAAAGTGCGCTCAGACGGCCCACACTTTCTGCAGCAGCTCTGACATATCTGGGTAGTTTTTTAGAAAATTCTGTACCACCAAATTCAGCACATGCACCAGTCAAGGGATGTGCGTCCAACCGGCTCGGCCCAGAGCCGCTACGAGATTTCGGCCATTGTCGCACACCACCAGGACGGGCTTGAGACTCAGTGGCAACAACCACTCATTGGTCTGTTGTTCAATGCCCGTCCACAGCTCCTGTGCAGTGTGGGGTTTATCCCCCAAACATATCAGTTTTAAAACAGCCTGCTGTCGTTTCCCCCTGGATGTGCTGATGTTGGTGGTGAAGGTGTTACGCTGAGCGGATGAGTAGGTGGTCGAGGAGGAGGAAGCGCAGTAGGAGGAGGAGGCAACAGGAGGCAAAGAGAAATGCCCTGCAATCCTTGGTGGTGGAAGGACATGCGCCAAATGGCTAGCCAGCTCAGGCCCACCCGCCACTACATTTGCCCAGTGTGCAGTTAGCGAGATATAGCGTCCCTGCCCGTGCTTACTGGTCCATGTATCAGTGGTTATGTGGACCTTGCCACTGATGACTTTGCGCAGTGCACACCTGATCTTGTCCCCGACTTGTTTGTGCAGGGAAGGGATGGCTCGCCTGGAAAAGTAGTGGCGGCTGGGAACCACGTACTGTGGGACAGCCACCGCCATCAGGTTTTTGAAACTGTCCGTGTCCACCAGACGGAATGACAGCATTTCAAAGGCCAGGAATTTTGAAATGCTGGCATTCAGGGCCAGGGATCGCGGGTGGGTAGGGGGGTACTACCTCTTTCTCTCCAGTGTTTGGGAGATGGACAGCTGTAAGCTTCCATGGGACCATGTGGAAATGCTTGGGGACGGTAGCGGACATGGTGGCGTTTCGGTCATATCGTCTGTTTGCTGGGTGGCAGGTGACACTGTCACTGTAGAGGTGGAGGAAGAGGCCAAGGCAGCAGCAGAAGAGGAAGCAGGAGGAGGCCGAGACCTTTCTTGGATTTTGAGGTAATTATTCCAGTGCAGCTTGTGCCTTGAATTTAGATGCCTGGTCATGGGGGTTGTGCGCAGGTTGAGAACATTTATGCCCCGGCTCAGGCTATCATTGCACAGCTTGCAAACCACTCGTGTCTTGTCGCCAGCACATTGTCTGAAGAACTGCCACGCGGGGGAACGCCTTTGAGCTGCCTTTGGTGTGCTAGGTCCCTGGGTGCGGTGGGTAGTAGCAGGCCTACTGTCTAGGGGATGCTTGCTCCGCTTTTGCAACCTCCTTACTCTTTTGCTGTGCTGGTACCTCTTTGCGACCACCACCTCTTCCTCCAAACTGCACACGTCACTCGCATGACCCTCATTCCATGTGGGGTCTAGGACCTCATCATCCTCCACATCATCTTACACCCACCCTTCACCACTGCCCTCCTTGTCAGTCTGCACACTGAGGCAAGCTGCAGCAGTTAGCACCTGTGTTTCGTCATCATCAGAGATGTGCTGCGCTGGTGTTTCCATGTCCTCATCCTGCAACAGAAGTGGTTGGGCATCGGTGCACTTAATGTCTTCCACTTCTGGGGCAGCGCTATATGGATGACCCACGGAAAGCACACCAGGAGAGTCATCAAAAAGCATAAGAGTCTCTTGCAGGACTTGGGGCTCAGACTGCTTGGCTAATTTACAAGGGGCTGAGGTGAAAGACAGATGGCCATGGGGTTCAGGTGCCAACTCTGAGCTTTCATCAAGGGACTGGGAGGGAGACAATGTGAAGGAACTGCAGGTATTGTCAGCCACCCAATCTACTATCGCCTGTACTTGTTCTGGCCTCACCAATCGTTGAGGGGTATTCGGGCCTACCATATACCGGTGAAGGTTCTGTTGGCTATCTGGGGAAGGTGTTTCCCTTGTGCGTGTAGCTGGCACACCTTGACCACGTCCTCTCCTTCCAACAGGAGGTTCACCAACACCACCAGCAGCACCGGCATCACCAGCAGCACCATGACCATGTCCCTTATTTGCTCTCCTCATTGTGCCCGGAAATGTACTATGTAGCCCTATGTAAGTATTTATTGATACCAATTAATACCTTTTTTTTTTTTTTTTTAAAACACCAACGTAGCCGGACTTTTTATTTTGGTGCAAGAAATGCACCGCTCACACCAGCAGCTGGAAGCTCTCCCTTTAGAACTAGGAGATGATTTTTGAACAATAATGTGTCACTTACAGCAACAGCTGGAAGCTCTCCCTTTAGAACTAGGAGATGATTTTTGAACAATAAATAATGCGTCACTTACAGCAACAGCTGGAACCTGGCCCTATAGGAGTAGGCAATGATTTTTGAACAATAATCTGTCCCTCTAAGCAACAGCTGGAAGCTCTCCCTTTAGAACTAGGAGATGCTTTTTGAACAATAATGTGTCACTTATAGCAACAGCTGGAACCTGGCCCTATAGGAGTAGGCAATGATTTTTGAACAATAATCTGTCCCTCTAAGCAGAAGCCTCTACCTAGTGCAGTCAGATTGTTGTGTAATGCAGGGTTTGATCTGCAATCTGTCACTCAAAGCAGCAGTATGTGAAATCTCAAATTACTCCCACAATCTGATCGTTGTGTACAATCCCACAATCTGATCGTTGGGTACGATCGTAACGATCGTTGTGTTAGGCAGATTTTGATCTGCAATCTGTCACTCAAAGCAGCAGTATGTGAAATCTCAAATTACTCCCACAATCTGATCATTGTGTACGATCGAAACAATTGTTGTGTTAGGCAGGGTTTGATCTGAAATCTGTCACTCAAAGCAGCAGTATGTGAAATCTCGATTCTCAAATTTCTGCAATCTGTCCCTCAGAGCAACAGTAGTAGTAATCTCAGGATGCAGGATCAGATGTTAAAATCTGCAATTTGTCCCTCACAAAAACGCTGGCAGCTTCCTCTCCCTATACTATTCAGAGTCTCAGAGAGCATGTGACTGCAGCATCAAGTGACTCTAGCTTATGTAGAGGCTGGGTCACATGATGCACTGGTCAATCATTAGTAGGCATGGCTGTGATGGCTTCTAAGGGCAAACCAGTGAAACGCTTGTTGATTGGCTGCCCTGCAGCTATTCAACATGCGTGATCAACTACCAGAACTCAGAACCCAAACCCAAACTTTTTTGAAATGTCCATGTTCGGGTCCGGGTCCCGGACACTCCAAAGTTCGGTACGGACCCGAACGTTACAGTCCGGGTTCGCTCAACACTACCGATGAGTCATCAGCTGTCATTGGGCTTCCCCGCTGTTAACAAAAGAATGCCGGCAGTAGTAGATTCAGAAAAAAAAAACAGCGTGGGATTCCTCCCAATCCATTTTTAAGGGGAACCCCATACCAAAATAAAAAAAACGACATGGGGTCCCCCAAAATCCATACCAGACCCTTTTCCAAGCATGCAGCCCGGCAGGCCAGGAAAGGGGGGGGGATGAGTGAGCGCCCCCCCGAACCATACCAGGCCCACAACATTGGGTTGGGGAATGCTTTGAGGCAGGGCCCCCCCTACCCCAAAGCACCTTGTCCACATGTTGACAAGAGCCTTTTCCCTACAACCCTGGGTGGTGATTGTGGGGGTCTGTGAGCAGGGGGCTTATCAAAATCTGGAAACCCCCTATAACAAGCGGCCCCCAGATCCTGCCCCCCCCCATGTGAATGAGTATGGGGTACATACAGTAGTACCCCTACCCATTCACCGAAAAATTATAAAAAGTGAATAAAGACACTACACAAGTTTTGACAATTACTTTATTAAAAAAATAAAAACAATGTTCCCCGATGCAGATCTATGGTCAATCACGACACCTGCCACACTGCTGGGCCACTCCTTAACAACCAACTAGTCTTCACACATAATTTGAATCGGTCAATCATTTTTGTTAGGAAATAAATATACAAAACGAAAGAAAACAATTTTTTAAAAAATGTGTTACTATTTTATTCAGATACATCCGAATCTCTGAATAACCAAAAATTAAATAAAATGCGCATGTCTAATGTGCGGATAATAGGTCCACTTAACTTTTTTGACAATAGGCAAGTATAAACAAACATTAAACCCAATTTGCTTCTTCTATGAAATTTAAACACCTAGAAAAAGATACTTTGGATGCAGCTGTTTGGAACAGGGGGTCCATGCTTACCTTCTGTGGGCAGCCAGCTGCTCTCTCCCTAATAGCTAGCACAGCTCTTCTTTTTTGGTTGCATGTTACTAGGAATGTACCTGCAGCTTCTGCTGCTTCCAATAGAGGATGTTCTAATGTCTATGACATGTGCAAGTGCCAAATATCCTACTCAGTGTCTTGGGCCACTACCTCAATGTAGCTGTGTCCCTGACCCCTAGGAGGCCTAGTGATGACCTCCAAAGTCAGCGAGAGCTGATATTGTTCCAAACTCTATTTGGTAGAAGTGCTGTCTCCTATAGCAACTGACAATATAGACCTACACACGTAACTCAAAGGATCCTTTTGTAGATCTTCTCTCACATCTCACAGCATTCAACTGTAGATCTTCACTAACTGGGCTCCCACTCTCTCACTAGACTTCCAGATCCCAGCCGTCGCTGGATTCCATGAGCTCTTTCACAGCTAACCCGCTGTATACTCCTCAAGCTTCACCCACGATACCCGCTGGGTCCCTGATTTGACTCTGCTGAAGCTTTCCATCTTCTGCACCATCCCCGACTAGTGAAAAAGGCTGCTCTGGTACTTCTTCATACTTCCATAAACTGGCCTCTGATAACAGGAGTGGTTATCCCTTGGTGGCAACTGCGTCCCCTTTATCTCTGACCTTGAATCCTCACTTGCCTCAGGTAACAGGAGTGGTCGTCCCATGTGGCAACTGCTTCTCCTTCACATCTGGCAACACTCGGCTCCCCTGTCTGGCAGAACCTCTGAAACATGTTTGGGCTCCCGACCTGAAGCCCCAACCCCACGCTGCGTCTCTCAATCCTGGATAGGCATCGGAGAGCCTAGCAGCCAGGTGCTCCCAGGATAGGCCTCAGGCTTCTGGCCGAGCAGCCTGGTGCAATACAACACAAGTCCACCCAGACAGCCATCTACGTGGCACAGAACACTGATCACCTGGCTCCTCCCAAGTAAATAAGCTCTCCCAGCATGCCATGGGGCCAAAGAAACCCCTGCTAATTGGCTGAGACAACATATCCACTCCTAACCTGGGTACAATGTGATCTTGTCATTCTAATGTCAAAAGCAGCAGTGCCACCCAGTGACAAAAGAGAGAGATGCACCAAATCCAGGCTTAGGGCAACAACCAGTGGATCCCATAGCAATTAGCCAGGCTAGTTACCACCTAGCAAACTCAATTTGTGAGCAGCCCTGTTTAGAACCAGGGTGCTACATGAACAAATCAGTTCTTTGGCCATTTATGGTGCATTGTTACTCTGATTCACAATGCCTGCTGCTTTTTGTTATGACCCCAGCCTGTTTTCTGGATTATGCTACCAGACCATCTTCTGTTTGTGCCACTGTTTGAGCTCTGTCTGCCCTGATCACTGGACTACATTTCTCCCAGTTGACTCAGTACTTTGCTTTTGCTATGTGCCTGCACATTAGCTGTTATAATGCAGCATAACTAACGACTGCAACCTGGGAGCATATAACAGTGAAACATACACTATATATCAGTGGTCTCCAAACTGCAGCCAGGGGCCAGATGCGGCCCTTTGCTTGCTTTTATCCGGCCATTGGAGCATTATTTCCCTCACTGTCAGCAACAGTGGGGCATAGTTCCTGCCACTGACAATGGGGCACTATTCCTCTCACTGACACCAATGATGGGGCACTATTCCTCTCACTGACACCAACGATGGGGCACTATACCTCTCCCTGACACAATGATGGGGCACTATACCTCTCCCTGATATAAATGATGGGTCACTATTCCTCCCACTGACACCAATGATGGGGCACTATACCCCTCACTGACACCAATGATGGGGCACTATATCTCTTACTGATACCAATGATGGCACACTATTCCTCCCATTGATACCAATGATAGGGCACTATTCCTCCCACTGATATCAATGGTGGGGCACTATTCCTTCTACTGACACCAATGACTGGGCATTATTCATCCCACTGATACCAATAGTGGCGCACTATTCCTCCTACTGGCACCAATGACTGGCACTATTCTTCCCACTGATACCAATTATGGGCATTATTCCTCCCACTGATACCAATGATGGGGCACTATTCCTCTCATTGATCCAACAATAGAGCGCTATTACTCCCCCAAATACCAATGATGGAGCATTATTTACTCCCACTGACGCCAGGACATTTTCTGCTCCCACTGATCAAAATACGACCCCCCCCTAAATTTTGAAGGACAGTAAACTGGCCTTTTGTTTAGAAAGTCTGGAGACCTCTGCTATATATATGCTTTGATGTCTTTCAGTGTATCAAATAATACCAATTTTTTTTGCGTGAAATGCAGTTAATTACGTTTCTGGTTTATAAAGTTTGGAATAAACACAGCAAAACACAGCAAAAGTAGTGCTTGGTTTTCTTTGTCTGGAGGTGAAGGACTCCATAAGTAAAAAAATAGGTAAAATCCTTAAAGTTATTTTATCTGGAAACACATTTTGTTGGGAAGGGATACGGGCCAAAACCTCACTGTTTTGGGCAGAAGCCAACATAGGATAACTAAGAATGAAAGAGTTTTCTTACTGGAGGTCCCATGTTTGTTGCTGCATTAATGCATGTTTTGATGGAAGTTATATCTAAAGGCATAACTGGAGAGGGTGGAGAGGGATTCGAACACCTGTCAGATTTTTGTTGCTGTCTGCTACTGTTAGGAAAATTCACCCTCTCTATTTGTCCTGTTTACTAAGATCTGTACAAACAAACTGCAACTACCCCAACCTATAACTGGCATTAACAGCAAGGAGCACATGGAAGGGAGACGCATGTCAAACAACAACAAAGAAAAATTCCCAGCTCAGCTTACCAACCAGCCTGCAACAAATCACATCTAACAGTTAACGTTTAAAACAGGGGTTTAGTTTGCAAACATGGCACCCCAGTATTATCTGCAGTCCTAACGCTATACATTTTGAGAGCTTCCATACCGGTAGTAGGAGTTTACCATTATCACAGAAATTGTACATAAAATAAAATACCAATTTGGGGTTGTCACCAGAACAGGAATAGATTGTAAATTTTCCAATAGGGACATTAGTTCTGGTGATAACCTGAGATTCACTCAGTCTGAAAAGAATTCCCCTCACTTTCTGTATGGGAAAAGAAGTGAAGGGAAATCTCCCCAAAAGGACAAAGATGGGAAAAAAACTGAAGGAATTAATTGCCCTCCCTTGTAAAAGTCAGCAGCTACAAAAAGTGTAGCTGGTGACTTTTAATAATCGGACACTCACCTGTCCCACGCTCCAGTGATGCGGTCGCCCGAGGGCTCACTCTTCGCCCCCTCCCCTCGGTGGCGCCGGCATCATAAGTGTGGGCACCCGGCGTTGTCTTCAACAGCGAGTCGCGCTGTGCCTTGTGACTGGCCAGCGTATCTTCTGAGACCTGTGACATGTCCTAGAAGATCGGCGAGAGGGAGGGGGGAAGGTGGACTTCCTTCCCTGAGCCGCGGCGCCAGGGGAGGAAGTGGACCTGAGACCCTGTGAAAACAGGGTCCCTGGTCACCCCCAAAGAAAAGACATGCCAATTGTGGCACATCTGGTGTTCACCTTCCATTAAAGTGGAAGTTCCACTTTAGGGTGAAACTCCACTTTAAGCTGGCCATAGACAGTTTGAATCTCAGCCGGGCCAGGGACTGGCCAATATTTTAACCATGTATGAGCAGGCTGAATGTACCAAAGTTGATCCATCAACCAGCCTGTCAGAATTTACATGTGATTATCGATAGCGGCTATTATAGCTGCTAGCAGTAATCACTGTGTTCTCCCAGCGGGGGCAACTTTCCCCGTCCCTCTGCCGGGAGAACACAATGGCTTTGCGGGACTGTGTTGATGGGGGATTCAAGCAAATTTCTTGGTTGATTGCAGGTAAGAAAATCACTCCGTCTATGGCCAGCTTTACTCCATCTAAACTTTTCAAAAAGTTTTGCCTTTAGTTCTACTTTAGGCTGCAGCAAACTAGCTGTCAAGGCTAGGATAGTACTTACATCTTCTTCGAGCCTAACCATCCAGCGAACAAAAAGAAAGTCACTCTCCATCATAAAAGCTGCATTTAAAGATTTAGTGGTATTTTCCGGTACAGGGGCTGTTCCACCTGCTCCTCTGCCCTCTAACGCATTTTACTGAGTGAGGATTGCAGGTTGGAAGGACACTTTTATTACTATCAAATCACTTACACCTGTGCCTATAAAAGGATTTATCCCAGGGAACCAAACAACAAATTTGCAGTAGAGGGCAGAAGAGCAGTTGTATGGTTATGGCTGTGGAGTGGGTAGCAAACTGAAGCCAGCACTTATCGATTGGTGGAGCAAGAGGTTAACCACCTTGAGCGAAGCAATATAGTTTCTCTTCTTCAAGGCCTATTTTAAGGCTCAGTAAGAGGAGAAAAATACTTATTTTCAAGCAGTGCACTCGGAATTTTGGCTGATATTTAACACACAACTTTTTTGTGTAACACTCCATGTCTGTCACGACACCTGGTTCAGGTGCCAGGTACACACCACTGGAGTGTGAATCACACCGAAGGTAGTGAAGCGCATTACTAGGGTTTTGGACCTATAGCTGACTGCTGCTAATGAGTTCCAGCTGATACGGGAAGAAGGCCCCCTCAAGCACGGACACTGAAACACAGGGAGCTAGTGCATCGGTTTCCCCAGGGCATGGAGTCCAAGAGCCAGTGGGTGTTCACCAGAGCCTCTAGTGGCGAGGATGGATTTGGTTGCAAGTGGATCCAGGCCACGGCCTGCGGGGTCCCCTAGCTCAAGCTCAACTGGCTACAGGTGGAAGAGAGGAAGCAGCAGCAGCGCAGGGACAGCAAGAATAGTCAGAGGTAATAGCAAAGGGTCAGGGCCACAAGCAGACAGGAGAAACAAAGAACAAGCCTAAGATCGAGGTATCAGGCAGGCAGGGATAGTCAAACAAGCCAAAGATCAGTACATGGAATAAGACTCAGAGCAAACGATAGGAACAACCACACACGCATGCCAAACACGGACAAACGTTGATCAGCAATGCAGACTTGCACTGCCAGGTGTTATATCCTGTTCCCAATTAGGGCCTGGGGTGGAGCCCAGCTGAGGAGGGCCTACAAAAGCACACAGGTGAGGGAGGCCCAGCCTTTAGCTGGACACATGCAGCAAGGTAGGCAATAGATAAGACATGAATGTTTGCTGTGATTTCAAGACAGAATGCTTACTGTGGTTTCATGACACTGTGTCTTTGGCTAAATTACTCAACAACTCACTCTCAGATCTCTACAACACCAAGGTAAATTATTTTATTACTGCTTGGCCTGCTTAGAGTCAAGACAGTATTTTAACGTTGTTGGTTTCCATTCTAATTTAAATAAAAAAACATGTGTTAGTAGGAGAAGGCACCAGAAGCCAGCCAAATGCAGAAAAACATGATTTCTGTACTTACCCTAAAGTCTATTTCTTCATGTCCATTGAGGGACATAGGAAGTTAGGACAATGGAAACAGAAAAACTGTAAACTAGCCCCACTATAAGCCCTTCCAACCTAGCCTTAGTTTTGTGAGAGAGGAACAAATAGGGCCAACAACATAGAGGGACAGCACCTGTGTCCCTCTATGGACTTGAAGAAATGCAGTTTAAGGTAAGTATACATATCTTATTTTCTTCATCATCCATTGAGTTACACTGAAATTCAGAAACAGTTGGGACATCTGAAATCATTCCAACTGTAGGACTGGCAACAACTTAAAGGATCAGAAAAAGGACAAAGAGAAGGACCAACGCATCTGAACCAAGAGAGAAGAAATCCCCTGCTACCGATCAAAGGAAGGCCACAGAGGATTAACCAGGAGAGGAGAATTCCCCACCAAGGGCAAAAGCTCTACCCAAGTGGACACTGAGCCTGCATCAGCAGCAGCCTGGCAGTTGTTTTGGCTCCTAGCTGCTGCTGGTGCAGGCTCAGGTTCAAAATACTAAAAACATACTACCTAACTAGGAAGAACAGACCAACAACAAGATGGGGTCAACAACAAGAACATTTGACAAGAACAGGCCCACAGAAGAAGGCTAACAGGTATATAAGTGAAAATGCCAAAGCCTAATGTTTTCCACCCTTGGAACTAGGAAGACAGTTTCCACGAATGAAGTGATGTTGCCTGACCAGACAACCAATTTCACAAGGAGATATTGAAGGCAGTGAGAAGCCCTACAATGTAACATTCCAAAGAGACAGCCAAAGGAAATGAGGAATTGGGAACAACTCCAAGGGTAACACCCAGAAGTCAGCAAGACTAAATAGTGGGAGGTACGGTGCCATAAAAGGTACAAAAACACAAATCCTTAAGCGCCAAACACACTATTACCATCAGGTAACGTAGAGTCAAAAAAAAAAAAAAAATCTCAAATCAGGTAGTTGCCACTATGAACACCAGATAGAGGCTGGTGGATAAGATAAACCAAACAGCCCAAAAAAGCGCAAAACAACCTGCCGGTGGCAGGCCTTTTACCATGCAGTTCGTGGTGGTGGAGAGAGCAGCAATAGTGGCGATAATTGGGATACTGGGGATGACGGAGAGCAGAAAGAAAAAAATAAACAAATATTTGGTGTTTGAAAGCAATGAAGATTTATTAAAGGATGCTCCTACTGTTGGAAATGTGAAATTAGTTGAAGACCTCTTAGTTTGAGGATTGAGTGTTGAATGCTACTTTCAGTTTGGATGGACTCCATTGAGGTATGCAGCTAGTACTGTCAATTTTGATAATGTTGCACATTCTTCTGGATAGAGGAGCAAATGCAAAGTCTGAAAGAGATATATTTCCTGGGGTTACAGCATGCACCGCTCATGCAGCAGAGAAAAATGTTCAGAAGTGTGTAGAATTGCTGCTGTCGAGAAATGTTGACACAAATGCGTGCTACAGCTGCAATCTCTTTGAAGTACGCTACAACAAACTTTGTATGGCCCATTCATGCTATTTGGGACCTTTTCATTTATTAACCCTTGCAATCCCTTATGCTTGTCACTTGTTCATCATATCCTTTTATTATTTATCTTTTATTGTTTTATAAAGTTGAGGCTTAGATTGCAGGTTGTTTTGTACTTTTTTAGGTTCTGTTTTTCCCCATAAAAGGTACCCATACAAAAGTAGACAGGAATGGTGACATGCTACCAATTAAGATTGGTGCACATACACAGTAGTAGGTAGGTAAGAGGGTCAGACCCATCTGCTTAAACACTCCCACAGTATCACTGGAATCTGACAGGGGAACTCTTCGGGAACCGCCTAGCAGATCTAAAACATGGTACTAAGGACCATCTAACCAGCAAACTGTGAAGCAAGGGGCAGGACCCTTAGCTGAATAGTACATTCACCTGACCAAAGACAAGGCAGAGAAGGAGCTCTTAAGAGACGTCATCAAAAGTCTGAAGATCAGATTAACTTCAGGTGATTAGATCCCTCGAAGGCCTTTGGATGTACCCTATTCCCAATGAGGAATACCTGCAGCGGGATTCAACAGCTGTCTGATGACAAACCAGGAGAACACAGGGCCCTCCTGTGATGGTTTCTGTCCACTGAGCAGTAGATGAGGCTTTCAAATGAAGACTATGGGTTGAATAGGGTCTAGAGGCAATACAGTGTCTCTAAGGGAGACTGGGGAGAGTATCAGTCTACAAGTCTCTAAAGGGAAAGAGGGGGGATATTCTTGACAGTCAAGAAAACAGCCAAGGTATGAACTTCCTCAGCAAAGAGTTGAGCAGAGCAGCCTCACCTATTGGTGACCGATAGTCACCAATAGTAGACAACTGTTAGGCTTCATTCCATTGAAGCTTGCAGGAGTTGGGTCCTTCAAAATAACTCTGCTTGCAAGAGACCAGAATACTTACCCTCTTCAAGGATGGTAATTGAAGCTTTCCACGGTGGGGATGCCAAGTAAAAGCACTAGGGGAGGACATGCACACCACTGTCCGCTTTATTAGGTAAACCTTACTAGTACCGGGTTGGACCGCCTTTTGCCTTAAGAACTGCCTTAATTAATTGTGGTATAGATTCAACAAGGTGTTGGAAAAATTCCTCTGAGATTTTGGTCCATAGTGACATGATGGCATCACGCACTTGCTGCAGTTTTGTTGGCTGTGCATCCATTATGCGAATCTCCCGTTACACCACATCCCAAAGGTGCTATTGGAGTACAGCAAACTCATTGTCATGTTCAAGAAACCAGTTTTAGATGATTTGAGCTTTGTGACACAGTGCATTATCCTGCTGGAAGTAGCCATCAGAAGATGGGTACACTCCCAGATAGCAAGCAATTGTGTCACCTACTCACTGTTACCGGCACTTGGTCTCTTTCTAGTATTACATACTGCATGCACTCCTTTCCTATGGTATCTTTTCCTATTTTCTGGGGACGTTTGGGTCTTTATCCCAACGCAGTCCTTCACTTGTTCATACAATCCCATTCATCCCACAGACATTTCCCTGTAGCCAATCATTGGCCCTATCTTCACTATCCATATGACAACCTCTGCTCTTTTTGGGGACAGTCCTGTGCGCGGTTGTTGCTGTTGCAGTCCTCCATACCTCAGCTCCTGGGATAGACCGACATGGCGACCCTTTGATGCCAAGATTGCACGGGTGAGCCTGCCACCCCATGTGATATTTCTTGGGCTTAAACCCAAGTTCAATGAAAATGTATTTACCCAATTTTTATATATTATTTTTTCCCCTTTTTTGGCTATTACCGATTATTGTTAGCGTTTTTATTTATCTTTTCCAGACAGTTTCAGTATCCGCTCCTGATGAGTAGGATATCATTCCACGAAACGCGTAGAGATTTTATAGGATGCAGTTTACAGATTCAATCATGGACATCATTTTATTATATATCTGAAGTTCCATTTTTGTATAAATGGTCAATGGGTTTTATATCAATATATCATGTTTTACTGTTACAATATGATGTAATATGTTCCAAGGTTTTGGTCTAAATCCTGTATATCTGGATTTATATTAGTTTACTACTTTGATATACCTATACAGTCCATGATTAAATTGATGTAACAAATACATTGATACCTTTTATTCTCTGTGTTGATACTTGCCTCATTCAAAGTCCCATCAAACCTCTCCTTTTTTCTTGAATCAAATAGGGATGGAGTTGCACCAATATGTGCACCTCATTTAAAGTCCCACATATTTTTGTGTTTTTTAAAAAATTATGCTGTGCAATAGTCATCGTCCACCACAGGGGTCACTCTGGCTGAATTTTCATGCTGTAGACTTGCAGAGTTCTTGCTGTAGACTCACCACTGCAACTTTGCTCTTGCTAGAGATTTACCATGCAAATTTGCTACAAATTGGAAAAGTGTCAACTAGAACTTGTGCTTCAAGTGCTCTGCAAGTATACAACTTGCCAGTGAAAATGTGCAGCAAGTTAACAGACTTACAATTCAACACTGCCACAAATTTGTGGCAAGTTATCCTTGCTATCTGGGCTGTAATCATAAAGGGACATGGACAGCAACAATGCTGAGGTAGGCAGTGGCATTTAAAGGGTAACTCCACTTTCCCGGGGAAAAAAAAGCAAATAAAGAAAAAATAATAAAGCGCATATAATTGCGACACTAATCACGTTGTAATTGAAGATCATTAAAAAACACCTTTCCTTTTCAATCTGCAGCTCTGTCATTTTCTGAGAATGCATTGCAATATGGCTACCTGGAGTTCTGTACACAGAGTGTGTACTGACCACTCCCCAGAAACATAATTTCCTGCTCGTGTAATTGGCTCACCAGTTTTCCCAGAAGCCTGCCAGAAGTCAGATTTCAGGCATCCCCTGCAACAAAAATGCCATTTTTGGTGAGATACTTTCAATAGGAACACAAATAAAGGGATGCAGGCCCAGCATATTTTCTCATTAGTGCCCTGCAGCTGCACACCTGACAGTTAATTATGACACCACTCCCATTAGACCCACTCAGTACAAAGGCACAGGCATACACACAGGGATTTCTTCAGAATAACAAAAGGTAGGAATCTGCAACAAAGTTTGTTATGATCCTTGCAATGTACATAAATCACCCAGAGGGGAATGTTTTTTCTCACAAAAGTGAAGTTACGCTTTAAACGATGCTCAATTGGTACTAAGGGGTCCAAAATGTGCCAAGAAAATAACCCCCACACCATTACACCACCAGCCTGAACCGTTGATACAAGGCAAAATGGATCCATGCTTTCATGTCCTTTACAACATATTCTGACCCATCTTATCTGAATGTCGCAGCTGAAATCGAGACTCATCAGACCAGGCAACATTTTTCCAATCTTCTATTGTCCAGTTTTGGTGAGCCTGTGTAAATTGTAGTCTCAGTTTTCTGTTCTTAGCTGACAGGAGAGGCACCCGGTGTGGTCTTCGGCTGCTGTAGCCCATCTGCTTCAAGGTTCGATGTGTTGTGCATTCAGAGATAGTATTCTGCATATCATGGTTGTAACGAGTAGTTATTTGAGTTACTGTTGCCTTTCTATCATCTGGAACCAGCCTGCTCATTCTCTGACCTCTCACATCAACAAGGCATTTTTGGCCACACAACAGCCGCTCACTGTATATTTTCTCTTTTTCGGACCAGTCTCTTTAAACTCTAGAGATGATTGTGCGTGAAAATCCCAGTAGATCAGCAGATTTTGAAATATTCAGACCAGCCAGTCTGGCACCACATAAATCCCCTTTCTTCCCCATTCTGATGTTCGGTGTGAACTTCAGCAAATCATCTACACCACATCTAGATGCCTAAATACATTGAGTTGCTACCATTGGCTGATTAGCAATTTTTGTTACCAAGCAATTGACCAGGTGTACCTAATAAAGTGACCGGTGAGTGTAAGTGCTATAAGTAACAACAAATGCCTTGCAAGAACAATGAGGAGTCCAGTCCCTGCTAGGGATGGCAGCAGTAGAAGCTTGTCTCATCCAATCACAGGCATGTGCAGGGGGTGTTCCAGGTGTGCCTGGGCACACCCTAATCACTATGTGTGGTGCCGATCTCCCTTACTTCCTCTTATCCCCTGCTGCTGCGGGGGATGTTTCAGAATGGAGAGTGGGGGAAGGGGTTAGTAAATATGTCATTTACCAGTGCTTTCCTTTTCTAAATGAACACACTCACTCGCTGTGTTCATTCATAACTGAAGCATAGTAAACTGTATTTGGTTTGTGAATGAACAGGAAGCCACTCAGCACAGAGCACTTCCCATTTATTCACAACCCCGTATAGCTGAGGCTACAGAGAAAGACATGTGTGTTTGAGCTTTGGGGTACACACCCTAATGCAATAGACTGCGCACACCTATGCACCCAATACTGTTAGGCATAAGAGCCCCGGAAGAGAGAAATACTGAGGGGTACCCAGTAGCTTGAGGGGATCAACATTATCCGCAGATACAGAATTTCTCTGAACGAGGCAAAGAAAACCTTTGTGTGAAAAAACTTCAAAATGTGGGTTCCCATTAGACCAGAACTAGGAGTCCCATGGTGTGGGGAGACCTGGGTAGATACACAGCATGTTCCGTAGCACCAGAGACATGGTAAGGGTCAGTTGATGGGGATGCCCGAGTACACAAATGCCAAGGAAGCACAATAACCAGGGAATCATCTGGATGTATACACAGCCCTCCACTTGTATAAGTGGGGGTGCACTTTCACGGAGAAAAGGTGCGTTTATGGATGCACAGGAGGAGGAGTGGACAGCAATCTCTCATCCCCTTGGATTATGCCTCAAAAACACTCCTGAAGATGTCAGCTTTTGATGCTGAAATGTGTAGGGTGTACTTCTGGCTGACATCATATTTGGAACCAGAAGTGTGTGGTGGCCATCTTTAATGAGGGCGACTTCTGAGTTTCTTTAGGCCAGTGACGGTTTTTACACATGTAAGTGCATTTCTATATATTGTTAAATAAAATCTACATGCTTCACTATGTGGGACTCCCTCCCTTCTCTTGTCTAATCTAAGGGGCTATGCTGTATTTCATTATAGAGCTGAAGGAAGATTTATGGAGGCACTGACAGCTGCACATACCTGGTCCTATGTATTATGCTCAATTTGACTCTCTTGCTAACACAAGGGGTTAAAATTATCTGGTGAGTAAGGAGTGAATTCCATGTGGTCTGTCTCTCTTGGAGGATTCGGGACTTCAGAGCACCTTTCTTTTTGAAGCATTATTGAGCGTCGCAATTTATTTATTGAGTGATCATGAAGCAAGGACACTTTACAGTGGACTTTGTTTGTGTTATATTATGTGTTACATGTAGGCAGCGCTGTTAATTTGTGCTTTTTGTTCACATTCCTGTTATCACAATACAGTACATCAGCAGCTAATCAACTACTGAATATAGAGTCAGTTGCACAGATTTCACTTGCAGAGACATACGTTTACATGATAAAAGTTGTAGATGAAGAAAAGTGCAGTGCTAAAAATTAACAAGGGTGATATAATACACAGAATGTAAATGCACCACCTAGTGGGTATTGTACTCAACTACTATACTGTATAAAGTCACCTCTATTCATCAGCATTAACTGTATAATGCAAATAGCAAAAATGAAACATAGTACTTTAACCACTTAACAACCGCCCTATAGACAAAAGACATCTACAGGGCGGTTGCTTAACTCTGGGAGGATGTCTATTGACGTCCTCCCATGAATGCACTTCCCGTGCGCCCCCTGGGGCGTGCACACGGGAACATCCGTGACCGTCGGGTCCAGGGGACCCGGTGCATCACGGATCGCGGTGAATGGCTGCTGTGAGCTTCCGCCGGCTTTTCTCTCTCCTCTCCACACCGATCGGTGCATTGCGAGAGGAGAGAGGGGGGAGAGAGGAGGTGCTGCAGCGCTGTGGGCGATGTGTAATGCTGCTAAGTGACAGTCTGCACCCCCAGTCCCCACCATCCATCCACCACCCACCCATCCTCACCCTATCAATGCTCACCCACCCATCCTCACCCAATCCATGCTCACTCACCCATCTTCACCCAATCCATACTCATCCACCCATCCTCACCCAATCCATGCTCACCCACCCATCCTCACCCATCCATCCATCCATGCTCACCCATTCAGCCATCCTCACACAGCCATGTTCACCCATCCAGCCATGCATGCTCATCCATGCTCACCCAGCCATCCATTTATGCTTACCCACCCAGCCATGCTCACCCATCCATGCTCACCCACCCAGCCGTGCTCATCCATCCATCCATCCATGCTCACTCATCCATCCATCCATCCATGCTCGCCCATCCATCCATGCTCACCCATCCATCCATCCATGCTCACCCACCCAGCCATCCATCCGCGCTCACCCATCCAGCCGTGCTCACCCACCCAGCCATGCTCACCCACCCAGCTGTGCTCACCCATCCATCCATCCATGTTCACCCATCCATCCATGCTCACCCATGCATCTATCCATGCTCACCCACCCAGCCGTGCTCACCCAGCCATCCATCCATGCTCATCCACCCAGCCGTGCTCACCCAGCCATCCATCCATGCTCACCCAGCCATCCATCCATGCTCACCCACCCAGCCGTACTCACCCATCCATGCTCACCCATCCATGCTCACCCAGCCATCCATCCATGCTCACCCAACCATGCTCACCCACCCATCCGTGGCTCATCCATCCATGGCTCATTTGTGCCTTATTCATGCTCATCCATACCACATCAGTTTTCATCCGTGACACATCCATGCCACTACAGTGCCCATCCGTGCCACTACACTGCCCATCCGTGCCACTACAGTGCCGATCCGTGCCACTAAACTGGTCATCCGTGCCACTACCCTGCCCATCTGTGCCACTACAGTGCCTATCCATGCCACCACAGTGCCTCACAATAGTGTAAAAGGTAGTCAAATTAAATTAGAAATGTAAGCCCCTAGAACACCTGACGGTGCTCCCTGCATGTTGGGCCTCTGTATGTGGTCAGGCTGTGTAAAAGTGTCACACATGTGGTATCGTCATACTCAGGAGGAGTAGCACAATATATTTTGGGGTGTCATTTTTGCTATGTACATGCTGTGTGTTAGAAATATTGTATAAATGGACAACTTTGTGTAAAAAAAAAAATGCGTTTTCATTTTCTTTCCACATTTTCCAAAAACTTGTGGAAAAAATGACATGTTCAAAAGACTCATTATGCCTCCTAGAATATATGTTGGGGTGTTTGCTTTCCAAAATGGGGTCATTTTTTGGGCGTTTCCATTGTCCTGGTGCTCCAGGACCTTCAAAAGTGCAAGAGGTAGTCAAGAAATTATGTGTGTAATTTATGCTCCTAGAACGCCTGATGGCGCTCCCTACAAGTTGGGCCTCTGTATGTGGCCAGGCTGTGTAAAGACTCACACATGTGGTATTGCCATACTCAGGAGGAGGAGTAGAATGTATTTTGGGGTGTAATTTGTGGTATGCATATGCTGGATGTGAGAAATAACCCATTAACATATGACAATTTTGGAAAAAAAAAAAAAATCTTCATATTCTAAAGAATTGTGGGAAAAAATTACAACTTCAAAAAATTCACAATAACCCTTACTAAGTGCCTTGGAATGTCTACTTTCCAAGAAGGGGTAATTTGGGGGGTATTTGTACTTTCCTGACTTGTTAGGGTCTCAGGAAATGAGATAGGCCGTCAGTACATCATTTTTTACCAAAGATATGTAACAGTATAAATTTTGGTCAAAATTTATGAAGAAAAATTACTAATTTGCAAAACTTTATAACAGAAACGAAGAAAATTTTATTTTTTTTACAAAATCTTCGGTCTTTTTTTAATTATAGTGCAAAAAATAAAAAACCCAGCAGTGATTAAATACCACCAAAAGAAAGCTCTATTTGTGTGGAAAAAAAGGACGCAAATTTCATATGGGTACAGTGTTGCATGACCGAGTAATTGCCATTCAAAATGTGAGAGCACTGAAAGTTGAAAATTGGTCTGGTTGTTAAGGGGTTTAAGTGCCCAGTGGTCAAGCGGTTAAAATCACACTTCATGATTCTTGTATGATTCAATCAAATAAAGTGTCCAGTGCATAAAAATTCAATATATAGGTAAATATTATTCCAGTGCCATAAAATAAAGTGTCCAGTGCTAAATAAAGGGTCCAGTGCACAAATTATATCCAGCTTATCCGTGAAAATCCAAACTCCACCGTGATAAGTAAACCGCCACCTCTGCAATTGATAATGTTCTCTGTTTCTCCTGTCTGCTTGATACACCGACCTTGGCGTGCTCTTCTGTCTGTCCCTGTCTGCTTGTGGCCCTGACTTTTGGCTAGGCCGCTGACTATTTTTGCTGTTCCTGCGCTGCTGCTTCCTCTCTTCCACCTGTAGCCAGCCAAGCACGAGCTAGAGGACCCTGGGGGCCGCGACCTGGATCCAGTTGCAGCCAAATCCATCCATACCACCAGAGGCTCTGGCGAATACCTACTAGATCTTAGACTCCGTGCCCTGGGGAAACCGGTGCAATAGCTCCCTGTGTTTCAGTGTCAATACTCCAGGGGCCTGTCTTCCTGTACCAGCCGGAGCTCATTAGCAGCAGTCAGCTATAGGTCCACAACCTTAGTGGTGCGCTTCGCAAACCTTAGCCGTGCGCTTCACACTTCAGCGGTGTGATTCGCACCCCAGTGGTGTGCATCTGTCATCTGACCCCAGGTGTCCTGACAGTTTGATTGGCCATGGACCCGGCTGATGTGCCGCTACCTGCAGATGATCCGCTGCAGGGCATAGTCTGCAGACTGGAAAACCAGGTGATGCGATTCCTACAGGATTTGGCATCCCGGCTTGACCAGCTGCAGGCCTCCCTAGGACCTCCAGTCCAACAACCTCAACCGCAGCCTGTGGCCGTATCAGTTCCAGTCACACTCGCAGCCGTTAACCCGTTGCAATTACCGGCTTCGTCCCTTTACTCTGGGGACTCTAAGACCTGCAGGGGGTTTCTCAGCCAGTGCACCATTCATTTTGAGCTCCAGCCTCAAAACTTCCCATCTGATCGGGCTAAGGTGGCCTGCATTATCTCTCTCCTGTCCAGAAAGGCTTTAGCCCGGGCTGCCCCTCTGTAGGAGAAGAGCGACCCAGTGGTTTCTAGCCTGTCCAGGTTCTTGAAACTGTTTCGGAACATCTTTGAGGAACCGGGTCGTGTCTCTTCAGCAGCTAGCGCTCTTTTACTCCTAAGCCAGGAGTCTGCTTCTGTGGGGCAGTATGCTCTTCATTTTCTGATTCTGACTGCTGAGCTGAACTGGAACAATGAGGCCTTAGTTGCAACCTTTTTACAGGGCCTCTCTGATCGAGTAAAGGATGAATTAGCGTGGAGAACCACCCCCACAAATCTGGACGATGTGATCTCTCTGTGTAATCAGACTGACATTTGTTTTTAGGAGAGGACCCTAGAAAGAAGATGCCAGCATTCCTTGGTCCCTAGTCAGCCTGAAATCCCCACTCTGCGATCCGTGGAGGATCCCCTGCCAGCTGAGGAACCCACGCAGCTGGGCCAGACAAGGCTATCCCCTGAGGAGCGTGCTAAGCACAGAACTTTGAGTATGTGTCTCTACTTTGAGGGCAAAGGTCATTTTCGTGACACTCGCTGTATCCGGGAAACGCTCAGGTCTAATAAATGGGGAAGGTGGAGTATTGGACCCAGAAACCTCACCTTCACGTCTCCTTTTGTTGGTGTTCCTTCACATCAGTGCTTCTTCTCATTCGGTCCTGGCATACCTTTACTCTGGAGCTGCTGGCAAATTTATGGACTGGAAAACGGCTTCTTCCATGAAGCTTACCCTTTCGCCTCTCGCCACTCCATTGGTGGTCTCGGCAATCGATGGTACGGTTCTTCCAGGGGGCCCTATCTACTACCAGACCCTTCCGGTTAAGATGTCAGTAGGAATAATCCACCAGGAGGAGATATCCTTTCTTGTCCTACCTAAGGCCTCAACCCCCATCATATTGGGTCTTCCTTGGTTACAGCTCCATTCTCCACATGTTGACTGGACTTCAGGGCAGATATTGGCTTGGGGTACCTCCTGTTTTTCGTCCTGTCTACTCAAGGTGGTCCCGAAGGAGAGACTTGCTGTTGCCACCATGTCAGTTTCTTCTACCCTTCCCACTGCATATAGCAATTTCCAGGATGTCTTCTGCAAGAAAACAGCTCAAGTGCTTCCTCCTCACAGGTCCTTTGACTGTGCCATTGACCTTGTTCCAGGAGTGACTTTGTCCAGGGGTCGCACCTATCCTCTGTCCAACCCTGAGACCCAGGCCATGTCAGAATATGTTGCTGAAAACCTAGAGAAAGGGTTCATTCGAAAGACCTCGTCACCGGCGGGAGCAGGATTCTCTTTCGATGCCAAAAAGCACCTGAAGACCTTGCATTGATTATCGAGGTTTAAACACTGGGAAAATCAAGAACCGATACTCCTTACCCCTAATCTCTGAGCTATTCGACAGTTTGAAAGGTGCCTCCATCTTTACTGAGTTGGATCTAAGGGGCGCCCACAATCTGATCCGCATAAGGGAGGGTGACAAATGGGAAACCGCGTTTAACACAAGAGACGGGCATTGTGAATACCTAGTTAAACATCGTCAACAAGGTTTTCAGGGATTTTTTGTATCAATTTGTGGCCATGAATCTGGATGACATTCTCATCTTTTTGGAAAATCTGCTTGTCCACAGAAACCATGTCCAGGTTGTACTCCAGCGCCTTAGGAAAAATAACCTGTATGCCAAGCTGGAGAAATGTTCTTTTGAATGTTCTGAGGTCCTGTTTCTGGGATGCTTTGTCTCCAGTTTGGGCCTTTATATGGATCCCGAAAAGGTCTCGGCCATTACCAACTGGCCTCTTCCTGCCAGCCTCAAGGCCACACAGCGATTTCTTGGGTTCTCCAATTATTATAGGCAATTTATTAAGAACTACTCTTTTATTGCTGCGCCTATTATTGCCTTGACCAAGAAAGGTGCTAATGCCAAGGAATGGCCTCCTGAAGCTGTTGCTGCATTCCATGATCTGAAACAAGCCTTTGTTTCTGGTCCTCTCTTGAGGAGACCTAATCCTGGGGACCCATTTTTTATTGAAGTGGACGCTTCCTCTACTGGAGTAGGAGAGGTGCTTCTTCAATTATCTGAGAATAAACGAAAACCATGTGCTTTTTTCTCCAAAAAATTTTTGCAGGCAGAGAAAAATTAAGCTATTGGTGATTGGGAGCTTCTTGCAATTAAATTAGCGTTAGAGGAATGGCATCATCTCTTGCAGGGTTCCGATCACTCCATAACGATCTTCACTGATCATAAAAATTTACAGTACTTACAGAATGCTAAACGACTGAATCCCAGACAGGCCAGGTGGAGCCTGTTCTTTTCCCGTTTCAAGTTCACGATCACGTACAAACCTGGTTCCTGCAAGAGTCGGGCTGATGCACTCTCTAGGTCTTTTGACACGCTTGATGAGGAGCCCACCTCTGAACCTGAGCCGATTATTCCGACCATGTGTATTTTTTCCCATTCCACCACTCTGAAGTCTAAAATTCCTCCTAGCTAGACATTCGTCCCCACGGAACTAAGACCTAAGATCCTTCATTGGGGACATGATTCCAAGGTGTCAGGTCATGCTGGGCTCCTCCGATCCCTTCAGCTCATCAGTCAACACTACTGGTGGCCTACTCTCCATTTGGATGACAAAGGCTACGTAAAGGCGTACCATGTTTGCGCCCAGTCTAAGTCCTCCACACAAGCTCCTGCTGGTCTGCTCATGCCCTTGCCCGTTCCAAAGGAGCCTTGGACACACATCGCTATGGATTTCATCACTGATCTTCCGCCGTCTGAAAAGAATACAGTCATTTGGGTGGTAATTGATCGGTTCTCCAAGATAGCTCATTTTGTTCCCCTTCCTGGTCTCCCTTCTGCTCCTGCTTTGGCCCCCATCTTTGTTTGAGAAATCCTCCGCCTCCATGGGGTTCCTTCCCATATTGTTTCAGACAGGGGGGTTCAATTTGCATCCCGCTACTGGAGAGCTCTTTGCATATTGTCTTGGACTTTTCTTCTTCTTACCACCCTCAATCCAATGGACAGACCGAGAGGGTTAATCAGGAGTTAGAGGTCTTCCTCCGCACCTTAGTCTCTGCTCATCATAATGACTGGTCCTCTCTACTCCCATGGGCAGAATTCTCTCACAATAATCATGTTAACACCAGTTCTCAGAAGACCCCCTTTTTCAGTTTATGGAAGACACCCTCAGCTTCCTCTTCCTATGACCTGTTCTCCGGACATTCCAGCTTTGGCTACTGTTCAGCAATCATTCAATACCATTTGGGGTGAGGTTTATGATTCCCTCCGGGCTGATAAGTTTAAGGGTTATGCCGACCGTCACAGGCATAAACCGCCTTCTCTACAGATTGGAGACAAGGTCCAGTTTTCTACCAGGAACATCAAGCTCAGGGTTCCTTCTCTGAAATTTGCCCCAGTATTCATTGGTCCGTACTCTATAATTGCTAAGTTGAATACGGTTTGTTTTAAACTCCAGATTCCGAAAAGCTTTAGGATTTCAAACTCCTTTCATGTTCCCTTCTGAAGTCCTCAATAAGTTCTCTCGTCCTCTCCCTACCACGGTTCCAGTCTCGGAGGATAGTCAGGAGTACGAGGTTAGTCTAGTCCTGGACTTTCGGCTCTGTAAAGGCATTCTTTAGTACCTTGTGCATTGGAAAGGGTTTGGTCTTGAGGAGAGGTCTTGGATCCCTGCATCTGAGGCATATGCTCCTCGCCTGGTAAGGAGGTTTCATTTGAGATTTACCTCCAAGCCTGGGCCTAGGTGGGGGAGGGGAAGGCTTTGTAAGAGGGGGGGTACTGTCATGAACCCATAGTAACATTCATGTCCTGTCTGCTTACCTCTTGGTTGTGTCAGCCTAGAGGCCATGCACATTACCACCTGTGGGCTAAGTAATCTTCTCTCAGTGAACTCCACCCCAGTCTCATATTAAGGAAACACTATTTAAGACCATGTGCTGCAAAGCCTCTTTGCCGATCAATGTTGTGTGTGTTTGACTTTGTGTGTGGTTGTTCCTGTCGTATGCTCTGAGTCTATTTCCATTTACCGACCTTTGGCTTGTTCTGACTATCCCTGCCTGCTTGATACCCCGACCTTCAGCTAGTTCTCTGTTTCTCCTGTCTGCTTGATACCCTGACCTTGGCGTACTCTTCCGTCTGTCCCTGTATACATTTATAAACATGTATATATTTACATAGTGTAAAACCTTTTAGGTACATTTATTTAAAATGGAAGAAAACTTACATCAACCATCAAAATCATGAGCTCATGTAAAACCTCAAATCCTGTAATGCAATGACCTGGGTAAGCCGTGGACCCGGCGCGTTTCGTCTAAGAAAGATATCACCCCAGATGATTGCAGAGGTGGCGGTTCAGTTATCACGGTGGAATTTGGATTTTCACGGATAAGCTGGATATAATTTGTGCACTGGACACTTTATTTAGCACTGTACACTTTATTTTATGGCACTGGAATAATATCTACCTATATATTGAATTTTTATACTCTGGACACTTTATTGTCTAGGTTCACACCTATGCGGCTGCGCTTTCTGCAGTTTTCCCGTTTTACTGCATTTTTACCGCGATCTGCATTTTGCAGGGTTTTTTTAAGCTTTCTTTGGGGGGGGGGGGGATTTGTTGCTAGGCAGATTTAAAAATGCAAATCGCTGCAAAATCGAGGTAAAAATGCATCAAAACTGCATAAAAAACAACACTTGCGTTTCTGGTGCAGCTCCATTGAAATCTATTGCATGCAAAATGCAAACTGCAGTGATAAAAAAAGTCCCCGACCCTTTCCAAAAAAAACGCAATGCCGCAAAATGCAGAGATGTAAACTACATCCATAGGAAACCATGTTAAATGGACTGTAGTGTGTTTCTGCAAACTGCAAAACGCTGTAAAAAAACCCATGGATGTGAACCTAGGTTAAATCCTGCTAAATCATTTCCAACTGGCCCCTTTTGCAGATATGTAAAATGTTAAAAATATGTGTCTATACTGTGTAAAATCGCGTAATACACTGTCTCACTCTGCTCTGCACATGCTCAGTTGCTCTCTATTTTTAGGCACTGCTGAATTTGTAGAGGCTGATCTGCTGACAGCCTTAAAGCTGAATTAACCACTTGCCGCCAAATCGCGTACCTGATACGTCATTTGATTAGGGATGTGCCGAACACCCCCCCACCAGAGCACTGCTAACAGGCAAAAAGTTCAAGCGAACATGCGAACCCTATTAACCACCAGTGTTAATTTCGTTGACTAAAACATTTTCGTCGATTAACTTAATACCATTTTAGTCAACTAAAATGAGACTAAAACAATTGAGATGACTAAAATACGACTAAAATTAAATGCCATTTTAGTCAAAAGACTAAGACTAAAAATTTTAATTTTTAGACGACTAAAATCAGTTTAAGTCGACTAAAATATCATATAGATTTAGTCGACTAAATACGACTAAAACAATTGCAGAAGACTAAAATGAGACTAAAACTTAAATGCCAAAATTAACACTGTTAACCACTTGCCGACCAATCAGCTTGATTGCGCAAATCGCCATAGCTGTACGGCGGCACTTTAGGGGGCGCGCGCTGCACGTCTCTGGAGCCGATGCTCATGGCCAGCGGGCGCGATGTCCGCTGGCTACCCGCGATCGCTCCTCACAGAGCCAGAACAGGGATCCATTGATGTAACGGATCCCTGACCGGAGAGTGGAGAGAGATCTGCTGCTCGTGATCGGGAACAGCTTTCTCTCTCCACCCTCAGTCACTACACTCCCCCCACAGTTAGAAACACCTACCTGGGGAACACTTAACCCCTTGATCGCTCCCTAGTGTTAACCCCTTCCCTGCCAATGACATTTATACAGTAATCAGTGCCTATTGTTAGCTCTGATCGCTGTATAAATGTCAGTGGTCCCAAAAAAGTGTCAAAAGTGTCCGATCTATCTACCGCAATATCGCAGTCCCGCTAAAAATCGCAGATCACCGCCATTACTAGTAAAAAACAAAATAATAATAACACCATAAATCTATTCCCATAGTTTGTAAATGTGATAACTTTTGAGCAACCCAATCAATAATAGCCTATTGCGATTTTTTAACAAAAATATGTAGAAGAATATATATCGGCCTAAACTGAGGAATACATTTTTTTTACATTTTTTTGGATATTTATTATAGCAAAAAGTAAAATGTTTTTTTTTTCAAAATTGTCGCTCTTTGTTTATAGCGCAAAAAATAAAAAACGCAGAGGTGATCAAATACCACCAAAACAAAGCTCTTTTTTGTGGGGAAAAAAGGACATCAAATTTGTTTGGTTATAGTGTCGCACGACTGCACAATTGTCAGTTAAAGTGATGCAGTGCCATATCGCAAAAAGTGCTCTGGTCAGGAAGTGGGTAAATCCTTCCAGGGCTGTAGTAGTTAAAGTCTATGGGACACGAGTATGAAAAATCAAAAGAGCTAATTTTAAAGGCTTAAATGCAAGCTATTGCCAAAAAGTGTATGGGGACCCGGGTCCTGCCCTAGGGGACATTTATCAATACCATAAAAAAGTTTTTAAAACTATTGTTTTTTTCAGGAGCAGAGATTTTAATGATGCATAAAGTAAAACAATAAAAATGAAATATTCCTTTAAGTATCGTGCCTGGGGAGTCCCCTTAATCTGCCTGTAAAGTGGCACATCTGTGCGATGTCTAGAACATGCCACAGCAATAATGACATTTCTAAAGGAAAAAATGTAATTTAAACTTGCACGCGGCTGTAATGTATTGCCGGTAGACGTGCACAGCCCAAAAAATAGTTTTTTTGTTTCTTTTTTTTTTTTCATTTTTCGTTATGATCGGAATTCGGTATTTTGAATAAATTCTGAAATTATCATTAATTTGGAGAAATTCGAATTTGGTTCGTTGCATTCGTATAGATGTGGTATTCGTTATTTTGAAAATTCGTAAATTCGGAAGTATTCGTATTCATTACATTCACTAACAGGCAGACAAATTAGAAAGGAAATTCCAATACCTAACTCATTTAATAGTTTATAACTTTTATTATGTTTTTTTGTATTATTATTTATTATTAATAAATAATAATAATAATAATAAAAAACCTATAATAATGGTTAATAATTCATTACATTCACTAACAGCCAAATTTGAAAGGAAATTCCAATACCTACCTATAATTTAATAGTTTATAACTATTATTATAGTTTTTTATTATTATTATTATTATTAATAATAATACATTTTAATAATAATTTTAAAAAAAAGTATAATAATGGTTATTGTTAATAAAATAATACATTTAATAATTTAATTATAATAGAAATTATCCAAATGTTTTTTGTTTTCTAGGATTTTCAATTTTTCGTACTTATTTTTGGATTTTAGTTCTTTTGAATTTTTGGATTTTCGTTCTTACTTTTGGATTTTCGTTCTTTTGAATTTTCGGATTTTCGTTCTTATTTTCGGATTTTCGTTCTTTTGAATTTTCGGATTTTTCGAATTTCAGATTTTTTCTTTTAGATTTCTGAATTTTGGATTTTCGTTTTTTTGGATTTTCAAATTTCGGATTTTCATTTTTTTCTGATTTTGGTTCTTTTCAAAAGTTCGGGCAATGGTTTTTTCGTTATTCGGATATTTCCGAATTAACGAATATTTAGAATTTTGACAGAAAACAAATTCGTAGCGATACAAATTGCACATGTCTGATTGCTATTTCCTGTCAATATAAATGAAAGATCAATGAAAAAAGCCATAGCCCCCCCCCCCCCAGTCCATACCCAGCCCTTAGGGTCTGGTATGGATTTTAAGGGGAACTCCACGCCAACATTTTTTAAAAAAATGGCGTGGGGTCCCTCCCAGAATCCATACCAGACCCTTATCCGAGCAAGCAACTTGGCAGGTCAGGATGGGGGGGAAAGCGAGTTTCCCCCCCTCCTGAACCATACCAGGCCGCTTGCCCTCAACATGGGGAGGCTGCTTTGGGGTGCATCCCAAATGCACCTTGTCCCCATGCTGATGGGAAAAAGGGCCTGTTCCCAAAAACCCTGGCTGGTGGGTCTTGGCTTTGACAGCTCTTATATAGGCAAGGGCGGGGCCATCAGCTGATGTAACCGGATGACCCCGCCAGGGCCGGGATCTGGGGGCCCCCTTGTTAAATGGAGCTTCCATATTCTGATAAGCCCCCTGTCCGCACACTCCAACGACCACCGGCCAGGGTTGTCGGGAAGAGGCCCTTTTCCCCATCAACATGGTATGGATTTGGGGGGGGGCTCATGCCAATTTTTAAAAAACATTTGGTGTGGGGTTCCCCTTAAAATCTGTGCCAGACCAAAGGGCCTGGTATGGATTTTGGGGGGGGGGGGGGGGCCCCCTACGTGGGGTT
>BLSH010002283.1:562385-576589 GCA_018402905.1 Glandirana rugosa
TCCTTATTTTTTTTTTTTTTTTTTTTTTTTTAACATCCATATGCCTATAGACCTACATTTTTGCTTCAGTCTGAAAAACTGACAGACCGAAAGATCCAGACTGTGAACACTCCTGTGAAAGGGCCTTAACACTTTACTTTAGAATCTTATCAGTCAACGAGGAGGGCTTGTTGTAAAACTTTTTTTTTTTTTCTATTTGTTAAGATTATCCAAATAGTTTATTGTCCATAGACTGGGCCCAAGTGCAATTTAAAGCTGAACTTCAAATAGTTGTAAATTAATGCAGTTCTGTAATCATTAATACATTACTAAAAGCATTATAAACCTTCCTACCTGCACCTTGTGTTTTTCCACCCACACAAGATGTGTATGATCATATAGATTTATGGTGTCATTTGTCGGCCTGTACACACAGACTATAGTAGAGCAAATCTTCAAATTCCAATGTTAGAAGTTTGTTTGTGTTCAAACGTGAGGCATGTGATGTGGCACTGCACAGGTTAATGCATGACCTCTGTATGCTAAGAACTGAGACTTCCTATGAGAGACTACAGTCTTGTGTTCTGCAGGTGAAAGCTGCATAGTAATTAGTCCTGAACCATGCACAGGCAATGAAGGCAAGAGATGTGTGTTCATCACATTAGCGCTCCCACATTTGTGATGCAACACAAAGGAAATAGCGAGGCATGAATTGGGCCAATAGGGACAAGCTAGGTGCAAAATAAATACATGTAGCAGAATTGATCAGACACTAGAAACTGCAGTCATAGCATGTGAGCCTATGTCTACAAGGTAGGGCAAACAGAGTACAGGGAATATAACTACACTAATACCTCTTTAAAACAAAAAAAAAAATAATTTCTGTCCAATCTTACCTTGCTGTCCCGCTAGGACAGGGTTCTCAAACTGGCAGCCTTCCAGCTGTTGTGAAACTGCAAGTCCCGTGAGGCCTTTCAAGGCTGACCGTTACAAGCATGACTCCCACAGGCAGAGGCAAGATTGGACTTGTAGTTTTGCAACAGCTGGAGGGCCACCAGTTTGACACCCCTGCTCTAGGGCACGGGTTCTCAACCTGTGGCCCTCCAGGTGTTGTGGAACTACAAGTTGCATGAAGCATTGCAAAGCTGATTGCTACAAGCATGACGGGAATTGTTTGCAACAGATGGAGAGCCACAGGTTGAGCACCCATGTTCTAGGGCAGTGATGGCAAACCTTGCCACCCCAGTAGTTTTGGAACTACATTTCCCATGATGCTCAACTACACTTCAGAGTGCATGAACATCGTGGGAAATGTAGTTCCAAAACATCTGGGGTTTCAAGGTTTGCCATCACTGCTCTAGGGCTGTGGTTCTTTAACTCAGTCCTCAAGTACCCCCAACGGGCCATGTTTTCAGTTTTTCCTTTACTTTGCACAGCTGCTTTAAATCAATATCAGTGACATGGTATTGATAAGAGCTATTTTATCTAAGGGAAGTTCCCAAAACATGGCCGTTGGGGGTACTTGAGGACTGAGGTTGAGAACCACTGCTCCAGGGGCATCGGTGCTCAACCTGTGCCCCTCCAGCTTTTGTGGGGCTACACGTCCCATGAGGCATTGCAAGGTCACAAGCCTGTCTCCCAAAGGCGGAGGCATTGTGGGAATTGTAACACATATAAATAGTAAACACTGTGCTCACAGATCACTGTGACCATAAGGCATATACACATACCAACAGCCTCACATACAGGTGATGGTCATCTTTTTATAATAACAATAATCCCAAGTCCAAAGTGGTAGTGATGAGGGGGGATTGCTAAAAGAGGGAGCAGGAAGAACTCTAAGAACGGAAAGACAAAATGCAGCAGCGTCTCTAAATGCAATATTACACGTTTTATTGGAAGCATAAAAGCACATATGCACTCACAATTAGGCGCAAGGTGTATGCATTGGAGGGTCACACAATGGGAAGAGGTGCTCCGGCGGCCACTATGAAGGGTCTGAGACCAGGCGTGCTGGTTGCTTCCAGCGTTGTCAGGAACCGATGCCCCCCACAAGACCGCCCACAGACAGAACACCATGTCACTTCCGGGTACACCAGACGGGGGTTGCGTGCGTTTGGATCATTCGTGATCCCTCATCTGGCAAGGCAGGGGCCCTTTTACATTTGGGCAGCCTTTTATATACACAAATCATGGATGTTGTGGGCAAGGCTAAAACACAGGGGAGGCAACCAGGCTGACATGTAGTGGTAACAATCCATAGAGGACAAATACTAATGGCTACTAGATAAGTGGATGTGTAGTACAATTAAATGCAATTGAAAAGAAGTAGTTGAAAAAGGTATAGCGTGGAAAGGGAAAGAAGATACAATACACATAGGGCATATGGGATATCCATATTATATAACGGTATATGGATAAATTATACTAAACAAATAAAAAATATATATATATATAAAAAAAAAAATATATATATAAACAGTTAATACATATGTATTTGCATATATGAACATATGTATATAGAGGATACATCCACATATATGAAGCAATATTGAAATTAATGTTAATATGGATATGTGCATGCCCATACGCACACACAGGCAATCCTATATCATACAACGACTCTCAGAAGAAAAAGACAGACGGGCAGGGGGTGGACGGGCTCATCTAAATGCATCTCCAACCAAACCCGGCCCCTATGTTAGAGTAGTGTGTTGATTTCGATGATCTCATTCATCCCTCCAGGCAAAAGCGTGTCCAGGGTAAAGATCCAAAAGTTTTCACACAGACGTTTATAGTGTTCAGCCTTATGGAAAGTGTTGGGGATGGATTCTATAACCCAGACCTGCAGTCCCTGAACACATTGGTCATGATGTTCAAGAAAGTGTCTAGGGACACTATGTTTATCTGAGCCCTTTTCTACAAAATTTCTATGCTCACCGAACCTCTTCCTCAGGGTAGGGATAGTGCGGCCTACGTAGAGTAAACCACATGGGCAAGAAAGGCAGTATACCATGTACTCTGAGGAACAGTTGTAGAAATCAAAGATAATATCGTTTGCCCTTAGAGACAAAATCTTTCTGACCATGGGTCACATGGGCACACGTGAGACAAAGGGGTTTCTTGCACCTATACATGCCCTTATTATTGAAAAATCTAAGAGGAATGGGATTAGGACTTAATCTGGCTGGGAGCTATTTGGGCTTTTAACCCCTCCAGATCAGCGATATTGCCGAAGTACGGCTCCAGCGCGGATCTGAAATGCCGGGATGACGTCCATGGACGTCGTCCCCTGTGCACTCTCCCGGCGCGGCCGCGCCCGTGGGTCAGGCGGACTCTATGTCTGCTCGAGACCCACGATCACCTGACAGAGCTGCAGAACGGGGAACCGCTGATGTAAACACAGCGGTTCTCCGTTCTGTTACAAGGGACATACCAGATGTACTGATCCCTGTCACTGGGATCAGTTAGATCTGTTATGTCCCGGCCAGCCCACCCCCCCCCCACAGTTAGAACACACCCAGGGAACACTGTTAACCCCCTTCACTGCCCCCTGCAGGTTAACCCCTTCACTGCCAATGACATTTACACAGTAATCAGTGGATATTTAAATTTCTGATCGCTGTATAAATGTCATTGGTCCCATAAATGTGTAAAAAAATGTCCGACATTTCTGTTGCAATATCGCAGTCCCGATAAAAATCGCAGATCGCCGCCATTACTAGTAAAAATAATAAAAACGCCATAAATCAATTCCCATAGTTTGGTTTGCGCAAAAGTTTTTGCGTCTACAATCAATATACGCCGATTGCGTTCTTGTTTTTTTTACCAAAAATATGTAGAAGAATATATATTGGCCTAAACTGATGAATATTTTTTTTTTTTTTTATGGATTTGTATTTTAGCAAAAAGTAAAAAATATTGTTCTTTTTTGCAAAATTGTTGCTCATTTTTTGTTTATAGCGGTGATCAGAAATTATGCAGAGGGGATCAAATACCACCAAAAGAAAGCTCTATTTGTGGGGAAAAAAAGGACGCAAATTTTATTTGGGTACAACGTCGCATGACCGCGCAATTGTCATTCAAAATGCGACAGCGCTGAAAGCCGAAAATTGGTCTGGGCAGGAGGGGGGTTTAAGTGCCCAGTAAGGAAGTGGTTAAGTTCTTGGCGCGTCTATTTGACACCTTGGGGATGGCAGGTATTGTATCTTTAAGTAAAGGATCCCTGTTGAAAATTGGCCAATGTTGCTTAAATATATGCTCCATCCTCCTGAATTTACTGTGAAATTGCGTGGTGAACCGCAAAGGTTGTGAACCCGGATCAGACTTGGTGGTCTTATACCGTATAGCGTCCGGCTGAAGGTAATGGTTGAAGGCTTCTTCAACCAAAGGCGCTGGGTAAACCTTCTCAAGGAACTTCTGTCGCATCAGTTGACTGTGAGCGCGAAAATCCTCTTTGCGCGCACAGTTGTGCCTGAGGCGGCAGAATTGGCTCTTAGGAATATTTCTGACCCAACGCGGATGATGGCAACTTCCAAAATGCAAATAGGAGTTGCCCGCTGTTAGCTTGATATAGTTTTGGGCCCAAATGTTATTGTCATGATGGTAAAGTTCCAGGTCTAAAAAAGGCCAGTTTCTGTGGATCAGTCACAAAGGTGAAGCTAAGGCCCATGGAGTTGTTGTTACAATTGTGGACGAATGGTAAGATAGAGTTCTTGGGGCCGTCCCAGATAATTACCACATCGTCAATATAACGCCCATAAAAGACTACATGAAAAGCATAGGGATTGTTGTTCCAAATATACTGATGTTCCCAATGGCCCATAGTGAGATTAGCATAGCTGGGAGCACAATTTGCTCCCATTGCTGTACCATTCTTCTGAATGTAGAAATCACCATCATGTTCAAAATAATTGTGTGTGAGACAAAATCTTATAGCCTCCGTTAAAAAAATCTGATTGGCGGGGATGCAGGTCTGACTCTTGGTCTAGGAAGAATCGAACTGCCTGTAAACCAATATCGTGGGGTATGGAGGTATATAAGGATGTAACATCAAGTGATAGCCAACGATAAGAAGACTCCCATTGGTATTCTTTAAGCAATTCAAGTAAATGAATACTATCCTTAATATAAGAGGGAAGGTGTTGTACAATGGGCTGTAGAAATTGTTCAGCATAGATGGAGAAATAACTGCTGACACTTTGCATAGCAGCCACAATAGGCCTACCTGGGGGGTGGACAAGATCCTTATGGATTTTAGGTAGGTGGTAAAAATAAGGACGAGGATCGTAATTATGTTTGAGAAATGAAACCTCAGCCTCTGTAATGATCCCATCAGAAGATGCTTGCTCAATGAGGCTGTGAGCCTCCAACTGAAATTGGGGCAAGGGGTCACATGGGAGTTTTTCATAGGTGTGAGTATCGGACAAAAGTTTCTTGGATTCAAGAAGGTAATCAGATCTGTTTTGGACCACTATCCCTCCTCCCTTATCTGCTGACCTATAAGGTCGCGATTCTGCATAAGTTGTTTGAGAGCTGATGTTTCCGCAACAGTAAGGTTCCTGGGAGAATGTGCTGAAGGTGCGGACTCACACATGTGCCCTAGATCCGCATATACTAGCTGGTAGAAACTCTGAATGAAAGGGCCCTTGGCAAATGTGGGATTGAATATGGACTTGGGACGGAAGGAGGTGTGCTGGATATGGGGGGGGGGGGGGGGGGGGGGAAGTGGGTAGTTGCTGTGTCAGACTCTCCACATAATCGTCCAAATTTTCTGTGTAGAGTTCCTCAAGCATTACTAAAGCTGTGTTATCTAGGCAGTCAGAATTCATCGATATGTTCAAGGGCGGGTCAGGGCCTGTAGGCCCTGTGGATGTGGCTAAGGCACTGGAGGGTTTATTTTTTGTGGCTTTAATGTTATAATAACGTTTAACCGAAAGGTTCCTAACATTCCTATTTAGGTCTAGGAATAATGTGAAAGGATTAGGTGCTGCAGATGGTGCAAAGGTCAACCCTCGGGACAAGAGGGAAATCTCTGGAGCTGTAAGTATATCGTCTGCTAGGTTAAAGATTTTTATAGTCTTCTTAGTTTCTCTCTTCTCTTTGCATCTCCATTTGCCCCCTCTCCTACCTCTATGGTGAGCTTTCTTTTCTGAGATGATGAGGGGGGATATACTAAAAAAGAGGCAGGCTGTCCAATATCAATGGAGTTTGTGGGATTATCAAGTAAACAATTGGATTGCAAATTATGACCAAGACCAGGGCGGAACACTGACATGGATGGGGAAACAGTCCCAAACACAAGTGGATGAGGGATTTCAATCCCCTCAGTCCCTTGGGAAAGAGAGGACACAGGGGGTGGTTGACACCATAGGATGGATGGTGGAGCTGACACATCCATGGTCCTACAGGGTGGGAGGGGAAGGGCGGAGCTCGGCCTGGGAGGTGGCTGATTACGGGCCTGTGGGGTCTTGAGCCAACCTCCAGAGGTGGCGGATGTGGATGGAACTAAACAGCTAACATTGGAGCAAGACTGCTTGGAAGGTGGTAGTATGGAAGGGCGGGGGCAAGAACTTTGTGGCCAATGGGCCCTTCCATCTGTGGTGAGTCGCACCATGGGTGGGATGTAAAAGGGATAGCGTGGGGATAGGACGGCATTCCATAAGGGGCATAGGCTTATCTCCCAGAGGTTCAGGGGAGAGCTGGGCTTTAGCTTTCCAGCAAAAGACCTTGCCGGTGTTATAATCATCAAAATCCCTTCTGTTTTTTTGTAATTTGACTCTAATGAGGGAGTCCTCATAGTATTTGGTATTAAGTTTTAGTTTCCTAAACCAGGCAGATGGTAAGGGAGCAAATCTAGTGGAAAATTGTAGAATGAGTTCCTTGAGCCGGGACACCAGAGTGTGGTACATCAGATCCCTCTGCTGGATGATAAGGCCCATCCACTTGAACGTGCAGAATTCAGAGATACTGGACCACTCTTTGGCTAATGTGGGTTGGAGGAAGGAGCAAGTTTTGAGGACTCTAAGTCCTCTGGGTGTAATTTTATAAGACAATATAAATCCAAGAAGAACTTATCCCACCATTGGTGGTTGGCTGCATTTATAGTGTCCTCAATTTTACAAAATTGGGCACATGTGAATCTATATGTAGACCTGGACACAGATGTAGAAGGGCTAAAGAAACTGTCGGGAAAGTGGTGATATAGTTCATCCAAAACACTATATTTGAATGATTCAATCTTATGGATGATATGCATAATGACTGTAAAAAAAAAAAAAGGAGGGGGGGGGGGGGACTGGAAAGGAGAAGGGAGGAAAGCGGGAAACCACCAACCACCCTCTAGACAGTGCGAGTGTGTACTACACAGATTGCAATACTACACAGTGAATGTAATCAGCCGGAAACTTAAAAGTAAACGGTTTTGGTGGGAATTGTAGTTCTGCAACAGTTGGAGGGCCACAGATTGGGCACCCTTGCTCTAAGGCAGGGGTAGACAACCTTGGCACTCCAGCTGTGGTGAAACTACAAGTCCCATGAGACATTGCAAACCATGATCGGAGGCATGACTCCTAGAGGCAGAGGCATGATGGAGATTTGTAGTTTTTAACACAGCTGGAGTACTGAGGTTGCCTACCCCTGCTCTAGGGACACAGATACTGATCTCTTCAATATAAATATTGCATTGTACAGTAGTGGACCCTTTATGGTCAAGGTTTAAATCAGGAGTTTCTCTTTAGTGCCTTTTAGCTGTCAGTAAAATGAACTTGTACATGACATTGAATGAAGTGTCTATTAACATTTGGTGTGGAGCGCCCGTGTGTGTGTGTGCACGCTCCAGCTTTCACCCATCATTTTTAGCAGACAAAGTCAGAAATTTACTTTAGGTGACCCCGAAGTTGTCTGTCACCTTTCTGCTCCTTTAGCCACATCTTTTGTCAGGCAGTAGCAGGAATTTGAGGAGCTTGTGGGACTTCGAGAGAGAAAACTCCATGTTGCAGGTAAGTAATAGGGAGTTGTTTTTGGCTTCTACCCAAAGTAGGTAGCTTGGGAGACAGGTGGGCATAACTGTTCTTTAAGAGGCTTAGCCTTATTTATCCATGGCCTGTGAAGATTTGGCAAAAAGACACACACACCTCAACACACAACCGTTAACCGGTTCCCGACCTTACTGTAACCGTACTCCTGCAGAGTGGTGCTATAGCGTGAATTGCCGTCTATAAATGTCGGTGTGGGCGGGAGCGTGCTGCCAGCGCGCTCTCGTGCCCACCGTGCTCTGCAGGATTGTGGCTGCGGCTCAAGCGGACTTGATCTACGCCGGCGAGCCGCAATTGCCTGAGAGAGACTAAGAACGGGTAACCGCCGATGTAAACACGGCAGTTCCTCGCTCTGTCAGAAGGGCATGTAAGAGATCTACTGATCCCTGTCACAGGGATCAGTTAGGTCTCTTATGCACCTGGCAGCCCAGCTCCCTCAGTTAGAACACGCCTAGGGAACACACTTAACTCTTAGATTGCCCCCTGCAGGTTAACCCCTTTACTGCCAATGACATTTACACAGTAATCGGTGGATATTTAAATTTCTTTAAATGTCATTGGTCCCAAAAAAGTTTAAAAAATGTCCGACATGTCCGCTGCAATATCACAGTCCCTATAAAAATCCCAGATTGCCGCCATTACCAGTAAAAAAAAACAAATTGTAAAAACGCCAGAAATTAATTTTTATGGTCTGTAAGCGCGGCAACTTTTGCGCAAACCAATCGATAAACGCTGATTTGCTTTTTTTTTTTTTTTTTTTTTAACCAAAAATATGAGGAAGAGTATAAATCGGCCAAAACCGATGAATACATTTTGTTTTTTTATATATATTTTTTTGGATATGTGTTTTAGCAAAAAGTAAGAAATATTGTTTTTTTTTGTAAAATTGTCGCTATTTTTTTGTTTATAGCGGTGATAAGAAATGACACAGAGACGATCAAATACCACCAAAAGAAAGCTCTATTTGTGGGAAAAAAAGGAAGCAAATTTGTTTGGGTACAATGTCACACGACCGTGCAATTGTCAGTTAAAGCGACGCAGTGCCGAATCGCAGAGTGCTCTGGCCCTAACATGGGAAATCCTTCTGGGGGTGAAGTGGTTAATGTCTAAACCACTGGCAACAAAAGTGAGGATACCCCCAAGTGAAAATGTCCAAATTAAGCCCAAAGTGTCAATAATTTGTGTGACCACCATTATTTTCCAGCACTGCCTTAACCCTCTTGGGCATGGAGTTCACCAGAGCATCACAGGTTGCCACTTGAGTCCTCTTCCATGCCTCCATGACGACATCACAGAGCTGGTGGATGTTAGACCTTGCACTCCTCTACCTTCCGTTTGAGGATGCCCCCACAGATGCTCAATAGGGTTTAGGTCTGGAGACATGCTTGGTCAGTCCATAACCTTTACCCTCAGCTTCTTTAGCAAGGCAGTGGTCATCTTGGAGGTGTGTTTGGGGTCATTATCATGTTGAATACTGCCCTGCGGCCCAGTCTCCAAAGAAAGGGGATCATGCTCTGCTTCATTATGTCACAGTACATGTTGGCATTCATGGATCCCCCAATGAACTGTAGCTGCCCAGTGCCGCCAGCACTCATGCAGCCCCAGACCATGACACTCCTACCACCATGTTTGACTGTAAGCAACGCACATTTGTCTTTGTACTCCTCACCTGGTTGCTGCCACACACGCTTGACACCATCTGAACCAAATAAGGTTATCTTGGTCTTATCAGACTACATGACATGGTTCCAGTAATCCATGTCCTTTGTCTGCTTGTCTTCAGCAAACTGTTTGCGAGCTTTCTTGTGCATCATCTTTAGAAGGGGCTTCCTTCTGGGACGACAGCCATGCAGACCAATTTGATGCAGTGTGAGGCATATGGACTGAGCACTGACCCTTCAACCTCTGCAGCAGTGCTGGCAGCACGCATACGTCTATTTCCCAACCTCTGGATATGACGCTGAGCACGTGCACTCAACTTCTTTGGCCGACCATGGCGAGCCCTGTTCTGAGTGGAACCTGCCCTGTTAAACTGCTGTATGCTCTTGGCCACCATGCTCCAGCTCAATTTCAGGGTCTTGGCAATCTTCTTATAGCCTAGGCCATCTTTATGTAGAGCAATTCTTTTTTTCAGATCCTCAGAGAGTTCTTTGCCATGAGGTGCCATGTTGAACCTCCGGTGACCAGTATGAGAGAGCGAGAGCGATAACACCAAATTTAACACACCTACTCCCCATTCACACCTGAGACCTTGCAACACTAATGAGTCACATGACGCTGGGGAGGAAAAATGGCCAATTGGGCCCAACTTGGCCATTTTCACTTAGGGATGTACTCACTTCTATTTACAAGAATGTGAGGGGTGTACCCACTTTTGTATGTATGTGTATATATATATATATATATATATATATAGTATGTGTGTGTGTGTGTGTGTGTAATATATATAATCTCTGCAGTTCTTAGGTGTTCAAGGAGTGGTAGATTTCTCCCCCATTGTTTCTTCTGATACAGCTATCCTTTTGCTTTTCAATGGCTGATGGTATCCTTTGCTAAGAAAATATAGAGGCTGCACTATTCTGAAAATGCTAGTTGCTTGGCAGTCATGCCGATCATAGTCTTCAATACTGAAGTTCTAACTTTCCTGTGACTGCTCTAGCTACATGCCTGTTCTGTGTCAGTGACTGGAAAGTATTAATGCTAAAGACAGGAAAGCACCTAGCATTTCAAAATAAAGGTCAGCAACGTAAACCTGTTTTTTATCAGAACAGATTTCCTTAAAGTTAACTGTCATCACTGCCAGTTAATGAAACTAACAGGTGTGTATAGTTGGTACTATAAGGTATTTTACTATATTTTGGGTACCCTCAGACCTGAAATGTGAACAGTATATCCCTCTAACATGTGTACTTGTCTCAATTAAGAGCACCAAGTGTGATTTCTGTCTGCTGCTCTGTTCATCTGTTATCAGTATCAATCACTTCTCACAAGTTATCCTGACACCAAGAGAAAAATGGTGACAGGAGGGAGCTGTTTGACTGCCTCGGCTCCATTTCTGTGTGAAGAGGAGTGTGCCCCCCCCCCCCCCAATCAGCTTTCAGGCCTCTTCTCACTGAGCTCTGCAGAGTGTAACTTCAGCTCTCTGCCCCTTTTTTAAAAAAACTCTCAGACAAGCTTTATACATTCACCACTTTGAATAGATGTAGAGAAGACTGCAGATAAACAGATACAACTTATGAAGGAGGATTTGTTTCATCTCTGTGTATTACCTGAGGTCAGTCAGTTCATCGGGTATAGGCAAGGATTTACATCCACCTTGCATAGAAGGCAAGCCTTGGGTCACTCCCTCCCATACCTCACTGTTAGCCAGTGAGCCCACCTATCAATATGAGGGACCTGTGGTGGGCTGGAATTTAGATTTATATGCTCCAGGTTTTAGGGCTCTAGGAAGCTATATGTACAAGCCATAATTTTTCTTCTTAAGTACAGAACTTTTTTTTTGTGTGGAAGCCAAAGCATCATCACAATAAGCCAAGTGACCTGTCTCACAAATGTTTACTGATAGTGTAATCACACAAAGGTCTGCAATTACAAGTATATGTAAAACACAGCAGTATACCAAAGTTCAACTATGTAGGTGACTTGTAACAGTGGTTTATGAGGATTTCTTAGTAGGCGTCTCTAATCAGTGCATAACCTTACATACCTTAAGAGCCAGAGATGGATTGAATCGTAACCAGTTCAGCAGGGACCAGCCAAATCTATCTATCTATGGGCAGACTGGTTGTACCCAAATCAATCCATCAATTGACTTGGGTACAAACCAGCCAGTTGGATTTTTTACATCTGATTGCTGCCAGCGGCTGTAGCCGCTAACAGTAATCATTGTGTTGGCTGGCAAGGCTCCCCATACTCCCAAGCCAGCAGAACACAATAGTGCTGCCATATCACCACTAACTAAGTTTGTGTCTTAGTACAGTAATCTCAGTTTTTTTTTCTTTCAGCCTGTTGCTGTATACACATACAAGTAGCAAGTGGCAATTGGATTATTACAGCACAAAAATTACTACAGGATTTGTTGCAGTATACTCTATACTGCAGCAATCCACCTATGCTGAGCAGGTGGCTCGGGCATTGATGTAGTGCACCCTATGCTACAAGCATCCGTGTAGTACATGTGAATCAGTTGCTACATAGATTGTTGCAACGTGGAGCATGCTGCAGCACTTCTTGTGTTAATTCTGTTTTATATACTGTACATACATATAACTAAAAAAATACACTTCTGTACCTTTTTTATTCACATTTCCTGCAGCCATGGGACCCCATAACAAAGTTATGATAGGTTCCCTGGCTAACTCTTTCTGTAGAAGCTGGCATTGTTACATGTAACAATACATGTCATTGATCTCAAAGGCTAAGTCAACATTCTGGAGCATGCTACATGTCACACCCATATTTTGGTTGTAATGTGCAATATGCTGTCGCGCCTCCAGCCGCAGCCCCCTCCTTCCCCTGTGGCACTGGGAGCAGTTTCCTCTCACCGCACCCGTTATCACATTTTAAAAACAGTGCGGCTCTCTGCCCACACAGCCATGTCATTCGTTCACAGGAATCTGTGAATGAATGAACTACAAGTCTCATCTTCCACTGTAACAGATGGCTTGTAGTTCGCAATGAACTGCTGGTGAGCACTCTTGTAGTTCATTGACACTTTCTACAGCTTTGAAAGAGAAAGCCCATGAAGAGGTACATAAAGAAGGCTGGGGGCTAGTGACCCATCGATCACAGTCTACCTGTTGACCACGGGCAGGTGACATGTAGACCGCAAACAGGTCCCTGTGCCGCCGCCCCCGCCATCATTCATGGTTGATTTTAGTCTAGTTACTTTTGTTTAGAGGGCAGTAAATCTACAATACAAAGACAGCTAAACAAATATTTCATACTGCACAGTGGGGATCTGTGACCAACGAGGATATTCAAGTCTGAAGTTCTTCCTAACTGCCTCCCTAATGCCCTCTTCCTCTAAAGGTGTGAATTGGTCCTTATACTGGAAACTGGTGTGTATTAAAGTGGTATTAATTTCAAAAGCAACCATTTATTATATTGCAGTTTACTGATTCTTAGAAATGGTGTCTGCATTCATTTTCTTTTCTTAATTTTCATCTGGTAATCCAGCCAGTAAATCTTTTTTTCACCAGAACAAACTCTCCTGGCATACGTATCAGAGTGTTGAGACAAACTGTTTACCACTGGCAAAGTGCTTACAATGTTCAACCTTTATTTATTCATGTAAGACCTTTATCCCGAAAAGGAAAATAAACTATTGCTTGTGTAACTGCAGTGTGAGCTGGAGTTGTGCTTCAGTTCGTACGTCTAACATTCTCTTCCTCAGACTGATAATGCTGCAGTCCAAATGTGCCCCTTGTTCTCATTAATTCAGAGTGTAGGCATACAGGAGGTGTATCACTGTCAGATCACCAGGTGAAACAGAGGGGAAAAAAGAAACTAAGGCCCCATTCACACAGGGGCGACTTGCACTCCGACTTGGGTCGCCTCAAGTCACCCCAAGTCGCTTGACATCCAAAATCCCATTGAAATGAATGGGAGCCGTCTTAATGTACACGACTAAGTCGCTCCGACTTCAGAAAAAAGTTCCTGCGCGACTCAAAGCAAATTCTATCCGACTTGTGCCCATAGAAATGAATGGAAGTCGCCTCCAAGTCGGATCCCCATGTTAATGCAAGCGACTTTACAGTGAAAAGAATAGAATTTATGTTTGGTGCAAGCCCCTCCCTCCCTTATCTGATTGGCCACAGGCAAAGTCGCCTGGCATAAGTCGTGTTGTAAGTCACGCTGAAGTCGCGCTGCAATTGCCTAACAAATTCGCGCCAGGTCAATAAGCAACCCCACAATCGAAAGGTTTTACCCCAGTAAAACACCCGTTAAGGTAACAGGACCACGAGGTCCCGGAAGTTTTTACATTATCCACCAACTCTTTACTCTACACATTAAATACGAGTATCTTGAGGATTTCCACGATGAAGTTACAACCCGGACACATACACCGGTCCGACACATTCCAGGGTAAGTGTGTCCCCGCTAGGCTGGACCACGCTTAAACGATCCGTTAACGTCGCGCTGAAGTCGCACTGAATGTTGTGCTGAATACGGTCCGCTGAAACGGAC
>BLSH010002283.1:581702-592060 GCA_018402905.1 Glandirana rugosa
ACGTCCCTCACCTCACGTTGCACTCCACTCCCTGCACATCCTATCCGCCGCATTGCACTCCACTCCCTGCACATCCTATCCGCCGCATTGCACTCCACTCCCTGCACATCCTATCCGCCGCATTGCACTCCACTCCCTGCACATCCTATCCGCCGCATTTCACTCCACTCCCTGCACATCCTATCCGCCGCATTGCACTCCACTCCATGCACATCCTATCCGCTGCATTGCACTCCACACTCCACTCCCTGCACATCCTACCCGCTGCCATACACTCCTCTCCCTGCACATACTACCCCCCCCACCATACACTCCGCTCTCCTCTCCCTGAACATCCTACCCGCCGCCAAACACTCTGCACTCCTGTCCCTGAACGTCCTACTAGGCGCTACAGAGAAGGATATTGGGGGCTGTATCCTCAATTTCCTTGCTCTGTCTCAAAGGTGGAACATCAGAGGTCTGTTTAGACCCCTGATATTTCAATAAAGCCCCCCCAACGGAGCTCATAAAATTTTTTTTGAATATTGTGAAAAACAAATGATAAAAAAAACTAATAAAAATAAAATACTACTGACAACAGTGACGGAACTACCAGGGTCACAAAGGTCATATTTTCGACCCCAGGGCTCGGAGGGAAGGGCCCAGTCAGGGGGGCCCTTCATGGTTTCTTGCACCGGGGCCCAGAAGGTTCAAGTTACGCCACTGCCAACAACACAAATGGAAGGAAAAGCCCCTTTTTAAAGGATAAGTTCACCTGTTTTAGGCTGGAACATCTAGCATGTTCCCACTCTTGCAGCAGCTCCCTGACCACCCCCCCTTGTGACAGCGGATCGGGGATCTTCTCCCTGTTTCCGCTGTCACTATTTAAAAAAAGCGTGGCCCTGCCCACACAGTTGTGTCATTCATTCACAGAGTTCTTTGTGGCTGATGGCCCCCCATCCATGCATCCGGCCCCCTGATCTACATACACCCGTCACCTGATTGGCTGAAAGGACAGGCAGTCCTATTGGACGCCTAACACCTAGGAGGAGGAAAGAGGAGATGCACAGCAGAATCCGCCGTGCTGAAGGAGAGGACACAGGAGCCGCCGCCACCTAGATGGCGTAAGTGCCGGACCGATTGGCAGACAGCGTGCATTTATCATTTTTTAAGGTGAACTTATTCTTCAAATTAAGTAGGTAAATGTAAAAACCCTGTCAGCTTTTTATTGCTGTTTGCCTGTTCAGCTTTTCCCTCACATCCAGAATAGTAAAATACTTTCCCCAGGATAAGGAACTGAAGATACGTCTCTCTAACACAGGGGTCTCAAACTGGTGGCCCTCCAGCTGTTGCGGATCTACAAGTCCCACCATGCCTCTGCCTGAGGGAGTCATGCTTGTAACTGTCAGCCTTGCTATGCCTCATGGGACTTTTAGTTTCACAACAGCTGGAGGGCCACCAGTTTGAGACCCCTGCTCTAACAGGTAGCAGAACAGAATCTACTACATAAAGCTAAAATTCAGCCTTACCGTCAGACTTGCACACTCATACAAACTTCTCTCCTGCATTTAAAATGTTTCTCACAGTGTGCATTACAAGCTGCAGCAATTCAGATAGCACCCGCCTCATTTCCTGCCTGGAGGAGATCTAACATCAACTAGCTCTTTCCTCCCCGGCCTTATTGTCCCTGGACCACCCCTTTCCTTCATTGGATTTCAGCTTTTTTAAAGCGGTAGTAAAACCACTGATGGAAAAAAAAAAAAAACACCTGTAAGACAATGTCATAATGTGCTAGTATGCATCACATACTTACCTTAGAAGGAAGCCCTTCCAGCGGCTCCCAGTCACCGCTGACGTCTTCCCTGGCCTTTCTTCTGGGTTCCCAGGCTCCGGTGCTGTGAGCAGCTGGAGCCGCAATGACGTCACTCCCAAAGCTCTGAAGGTCCGGTATGTGCCGCTGCATGCAGGGTGAATATTTCCTAAATAGTACAAGTTTAGGATATATTTATTTTACCTACAGATAAGCCTTATTATAGGCTTACCTGTAGGTAAAAAATAACAAATCAGGCTATGATGAAAGATTAGCTGAACTGAGGCTTCTTCACAGTAAGAGCTGTAAAAATGTGGACTCCCTCAAGAGCTGGTTCTGGCCAGCTCAGTAGATTGCTTTAAGAAAGGCCTAGATTCTTTCCTAAATGTACATAATACAACTGGGTACTAACATTTATAGGTAAAGTTGATCCAGGGAATATCCAATTGCCTCTCAGGGGGATCAGGAAATAATTTTTTCCCCTGCTGGAGCAAATTGAATCATGCTTTATTGGGTTTTTTTTTTTGCCTTCCTCTGGATCAACTGTGGGTATACAGTAGGATTGTATATATTTATATATATATATATATATATATATATATATAACTATGCATGTATATACATATAAATTAGCGTTGCGCCCATGCTAGTATCAGTGCCGATACTGAGCATTTGCCAGAGTACAGGATGGAGAGCGGAGGAAGGAGCCAATATATATGTCATTTACCAGCTCCTTCCTTTTCTGAATGAACAGAGTCAGTGATCACCGACTCTGTCCATTCATAACTGTCACTGAGCATCGTAAACTGTTTTTACGATGTTTCAGTTTATGAATGGAGAGGAGCCGCTGTCTTCTGTCCATTCATTTTCAGTGCAGCTGAGGCTGCTGAGAGAGGGACTGGAGAATCTGTGTCCTCAGTCCCTTTCCCTGTCTCATAAGGGAGATGTCAGGATTCTGTTAAGACCCCTGATATCTCACCAAAGCCACCCCCCAACAAGGCTGATAAAAAAAAAAAAAGAATTGTAATAAATAAATATTGAAAAGGTTAAATTGTAAAAATAATAAAAACTAGACTAAAACACCCCGACACCGTAACGATAACAAATAAATTGTAAAAAATATTAAAAAAATAAATTGTAAAAAAAAATGAAATCAAAAACTACTGACACAGTCCACGTGTCATCAGTGCTGCATATTAGTGCCACTATCACATGACATTTGACACTTGAAAAAAAGTATCGGTACTTGTACACGGTCTTAAAAAAGTAGTATCGGGACAACCCTAATGTAAATTTATTTTTTTACTTTTATTGGTACAACTAGATGGACTTGTGTCTTTTTTCAGACAGACCAACTATGTAACAATAATAAATATTTTGGTTTTAGCTTTAACTCTACCTAATTAACTCCTTTCTCCCCTTATCCACTTTGCTGCTGGTTTTTATTTTCATACCTTTCTGCTATTAAGATTTAATTATTTTCATCTTTACTTAATTTGTGTGTTATTTTTTCTAGTGTTGAATAATAAGTACATGCGTATAACTTTTCAGTTGCAAAAGCTTTGCCATCCTTTGCACCTGATACATAAATTTAGTATAATTTTAAATGGGACAATTTATAAAATGTAATGTGTACTTTATATTTACAGTAAAACTAAAACGTTTAAAAACGAAAACTGATAAAAAAAAAACACGTTTTTTTTTTTTACTTTTTGTCTATAGATCTATAGAATTAATGCATCAAGGTAAAAAACCTTGTGCCTTTACAATTACTTTAATGCTCGATAAACAGACCCATAGTGGAAATGTAAAAATTGCACTGGTTCATAATGGGTATACAGGCGAAGTTGTTAAGTAAGTAAACCCCACTGTGTGTTTTAATGTAGGTATTTTTATTTTTAATGTCATTTTATGTCCTCTGTAAGGATCAATGTGGAGCTGTTGCACTCAGGAATCAATCAGATACCATTCTTAAATGGAATAAAGAATTGTCTTCTATGTACAGCACACTGTGAAATATAGGAGAGCTAAAATCAGTTTTTGAAGGCAATCATATACTCATTTTACGAGTGCTGTATACAGGATCATTTCACCGCAAATAGCAAAATAATACCTTGAATGTGAACTTTATATTGTAAAAAAGTCACAAAATTATTGCTACTTACAGTAGTATCAGGACTTTATGCTCCTTACACACAGGGCCAGATCTAGCCTGTCTGATGCGGGGGTGTAGTAAAAAAAAATGTCAGGGGGGCAGAGGATGCAAGGTCAGCAGGGAAGTGTACAGTGCCTTGAAAAAAGTATTCATACCCCTTGAAATTTTCCACATTTTGTCATGTTACAACCAAAACCATAAATGTATTTTACTGGGATTTTATGTGATAGACCAACACAAAGTGGAGCATAATTGTGAAGTGGAAGGAAAATGATAATTTAATTTCAGTATAAATACAGCTGTTCTGTGAAGCCCTCAGAGGTTTGTTAGAGAACCTTAGTGAGCAAACAGCACCATGAAGGACAAGGAACACACCAGACAGAGATAAAGTTGAGGAGAAGTTTAAAGCAGGGTTAGGTTATAAAAAAAATATCCTAAGCTTTGAACGTCTTACGGAGAACTGTTCAATCCATCAACCAAAAATGGAAAGAGTATGACAAAATTGCAAACCTACCAAGACATGGCCATCCAACTAAACTGACAGGCCTGGCAAGGACAGCATTAATCAGAGAAGCAGCCAAGAGGCCCATGGTAACTCTGGAGGAGCTGCAGAGATACACAGCTCAGATGGGAGAATCTGTCCACAGGACAACTATTAGTCGTGCACTCCACAAATCTGGCCTTTATGGAAGAGTGGCAAGAAGAAAGCCATTGTTGAAAGGTAGCCATAATAAGTCCTGTTTGTGAGAAGCCATGTGGGGGACACAGCAAACATGTGGAGGAAGGTGCTCTGGTCTGATGAGACCAAAATTAAACTTTTTGGCCTAAAGCAAAACACTATGTGTGGCGGAAAACTAACACTGCACATCACCCTGAACACACCATCCCCACCGTGAAACATATTGGTGGCAGCATCATGTTGTGGGGATGCGTTTCTTCAGCAGGGGCAGGGAAGCTGGTCAGAGTTGATGGGAAGATGGATGGAGCCAAATACAGGGCAATCTTAGAAGAAAACCTGTTAGAGTCTGCTAAAGACTTGAGACTGGGGCGGATGTTCACCTTCCAGCAGGACAAGGACCCTAAACATACAGCCACAGCCAGAGCTACAATGGAATGGTTTAGATCAAAGCATACAGTATTCATGTGTTAGAATGGCCCAGTCAATGTCCAGACCTAAATTCAATTGAGAATCTGTGGCAAGTCTTGAAAATTGCTGTTCACAGACGCTCTCAATTCAATCTGACAGAGCTTGAGCTATTTTGCAAAGAGGAATGGGCAAAACGTTCACTCTCTAGATGAGCAAAACTGGTAGAGACATCCCCAAAAAGACTTGCAGTTATATACATTTTTGGTTGTAACATGACAAAATATGGAAAATTTCAGGCTATAGGGGTTTGAAGGACAAAGGACAGAGAGCAGCAGGGTAGTGTTCAGTGGGTCAGTAGGGCATTGTACAGGGGGTCAACAGGGCAGAGGATGACAGATCAGCAGGGGAGTGTACAAGAGTAAGTAGGGCAGTGTACAAGTGGTCAGTAGGGCAGAGGATAGGGGTCAGCAGGGTGGAGAATAAGGGTTAGCAGGAGAGAAGACAGGTGTCTGTAAGGCAGAGGACATGGGTCAGCAGGGCAGGGTAAAGGGGTTAGCAGGGTAGGGGACAGGGGTCAGCAGAGAAAAGGACAGGGTCACTGCTGGCAGAGCACTCAGCAGGGCTCCTTCTTCCATGCCCGCCCTGTACACAGCCTGGGCACTTAGCAGATCTCCTCCTCCCCACACTGGACATAGATGAGATTGGATTCCCTTACAGACATAGGCTTGATCTGCACAGTGTGTAGTTGACTACTGTAGCTGTGCTTCCATGCTAATCTGGGACTTTCACAGGTCAGAACTGCGACATAGCCGCTAAGCTACACACTGTGCAGATTGAGGCTGTTCCTGTAAAGGAATCCAATCTCAGCTATGTGCTGTGTGAGGAGGAGGAGATCTGTTGAGTGGCCTGTGTGTAGTGCGGGGAGTGCTGGAACAAGGTCACCTAGGGCCCACGGCAAATACCTACCTTTACAATAAGACTTATTGTTATTTTTCAAGAGGGCAGCAATATAAGCCCTGCCCTGAAAATAAGCCCTAATTTAAAATGCTAGTAAAATCCTATAATCCACTCTATTACAGCAGTATATAATGTACAATGTGTGTGTTTCTGTAACATAATTTTGCCAAATACATTCGGTACAACACCGCTCGGTGCTCAACTGACCTCCCGCTGCTCTCCTCTTCTCCCAGTTGTCAGCGGGGGATCTCGGCCCCCCTCTGCAGTGCTCAGAGCGGGGAAGAGAGCTCTGGCAGGTCACGAGAGCACCGAGCAGCGCTATAATGAAGGTATTTGGCACAATTATATTACAGAAACCCACGCATTGTACATTATATACTACTGTTATAGAGTGGATTATAGGATTTTACAAGCATTTTAACTCGGTTCACACTGGGAATTTCTGACAGGCAGGGAGGGAGAGGGGGGGAGAAGACAGCACATTACATGGTAAGATCTACCCCAAAAATAAGCCCTATTGTGTCTTTTGTTGCCAAAATTAATATAAGACCCAGGCTTATTTTTGGGGAAACAATTTATGACTAACTGCACCCCCCACCCCCCAATGCATGAGCATCATGTCTCAGCATAAATCCCTCCCCCTCAAAAAAAGAATACCATCTTTTCCAAGCACTGCTTACCTCCCGGCAGCAGGAAATGTCGGAAGGGAGTGGGTACAGTCTGTTACGTCACGCACCACGTGGCTTCACCAGGGGAAACATTAAGGCAGAAAAAAGTAGCCACTTCCAGCGCTTGGAGGTCTTCAAGGTAAACAGCAATCAGGGCATTGGTATTCCAAGACTTGGTGGATTATGCCCTCCTCGAATGGGGTGATCCGATACAAACTAAGAAAAGCAAAACAAAAAGGAAGGCGCGCACACCAAGTGCATTACCAATGGCATTTAATGAATATTCAAAACAGTATAAAATGGGTACTCACAAATAGTGATTCTCGAATGAACCAAAGAAAGACCCACAAAGTGGAATGGTGTGGACAAGTGTACTATGAAACCACAATGGGTAAGGCTAACTTGTTTCGGGGGTGCACCCCCTTCCTCAGAGCCAGCTCTATTGGTAAGTTCTGCTCATGGTGCTCAGGTGCAGCTCAGCTTGTCTGAATGTCCCACACTGATCCAATAGGGAGGCACATTGGATGGTGGCAGGGGACCTGGCAAGTGAGGGCACAAGAATTGTTACAGCCCTGGTTATTGGCAGAGGAAAGTGCCTCAATGCATGTTGGGATATTGTATAAATGCCAAGGGCACATGTGCTCTGGGTCTTTCAGCTGGAGAGCAGGGTCCCGGAGTGAAGGGGCTGGCTGCTCCTCCTCTGTAGAATTTGTTATGCAGCCTTGGGTAGCAGACCTAGGGGTCTGAAGTCAGAGAGGAGCTGAACCAAGAGGTCCTGCAGAACTGACTGGAAGGGGGACACCAGCAAGGATCTGATTCTGCCTACAGTGAGTACAGATTTGTACCTTTGGGCTTGTCCTGTGAGGGCCACCCCTTCAGCTAGAAGAGTCAGTGGACGGGTGTGAGTCAAGAGGATGCTAGAGAGTGTCCTTAAGATAAAGTAGTTGCATCAAGTCTGCTGCTAGAGAGTGCAAGAAGACTTAATTCTTCCATCATGTGGCAGTATGGTAAAAGCAGTGTGTCTGCTTCCACAAATCTTCTGGTGAGGCCAAGTGAGAGTTATGCTTATCTACTGTGAATAGTTCAAGTTGGAGTATCCCACTAATCCATTCTCCTATCCAAGTTCCATAATTAATATAAAAAAAACAAGTAACCTGGACTGTTTATTGAGTAACGAGCAAACGGGAGTAAGGGGGGATAAGTGAAAAACCCCAGCAACTGGCTGCAGGTAATCAGAGGGAGGCCTAAGAAGACAACACACAGCAAGCCCTACGGTAATAGTGCTACATATACTTTTGTTGATATTGCATATGGTACTTTATATTAATGTTGCTGATACAATTTATATGTTTAGGTGGCAGCGCTGCACTTATTTTGATTTATTACAGTCTGTATATAGTCCAATCTGAGAGCGATCCCATGTCACCTTCTGTATTGAGGATCGCTGTTGTGACAGGAGTGGGGAGAACGCAGCGCAGCTTGTACCTCCTCCTGGATCTCTGCCACTGTCATTTCTCCTGTCTGGACTTTAAAATCACTGTTCATGTTGGTAATTCAGTACCAGGCTGCCCTCCTTGTCCCAGCCGGGAGTGCAGCCAACCCCAGCACCCCCTAGATCCGGCCTTGCTTTCACTCTGGCACTATCCATGGACAGATACCCTAATGAAACAAAGCAAAATGGAAAAGATGTCACTTTTGTGACATCCATGCCTGCTCAGTTTTAAAAGATGGAGCTTTCTGGACCAATGGTAGATCTATGGGTGACCGGATGTAAAGGACTTACATTGGTTTACATGCGCTCAAGAGTAGTGCAATGGTAGTGGATAGGTCACAGCTCCTTGATACTTTTAATAAAGGCACAGGCTTTGCTGCCCCCTAAGGTTTGGGGAGAACCCAGTGGGAACACTGAAAGACAAAGAAAAGAGGGAGCACCAGCATTGCGCGCTATCCAAGTGGTTTCCATAATTTTACAATAAAAAGAAGTATACTCACAGAAAACTCAGTGGTAAAAGCTTATAAGAGTCCACAGTATACACAAAGCAACCAGGTCACCACGACTATTTCCAGAAAGCCAGAGGACCTTGCAGATGGCTGACACATTTCAAGGGGAGATCCCCTCTTCCTCAGAGCCAATGTCAATTTCTGCTTTAAGGAGAAAGGCTGGGCAGCAATGCTTTATATATATCTTTTATATCCTACATGACATAGCTGAAAACAAGACCAGGTTCAGATGTTTTGACTTTGTTTAGATGTGTTGCCCCAACAGTGTATGAATCAATTGTACTGAAAATTAATTTTACATTAATACAGAGCCCAATGTTATGTTTTTATAGCCAGCAAGACTAGACTTTTGCATATTTCTTCATACAACCTAAGTGGTGGTATGTGAAAGAATGAGAGTTGAACATACTTCTTTCAATCACTCACGAAGGGATGGTTGGGATTGGGCTACTTTCTCACAATACGTTTTTGGACAAAAAAAGCATTTTTGTTACTGCCTTCACAGTTTGATGATCAAGAGTATCTGTATTCAAAGTCCCCCAAAATATGAGTAAGAGGGTTACAAACTAACTGTACATACGTTGAATGACTCCACACCAGTACCATACTAATTTAGGGCACTTCCAAAGATGGTGTAGCAGGGTTTCCTGGTTCCTACCACATTCAGTACAATAATGGTGCTCCCAAAGACCCATAGCAAATAAAAGTATAGGTGTTCTATAGGTCCTGTGTAACACAAATAATTGAGCAAGTCTACTGTACATGTCAGGGGTAAGGACCCTTTCAGTAACAAGTTCAAAGTTGCATCCCATTGCTCATCTAAGATAATGCCCAGATCATTTTCATATTCACATTTGCATTGAAGAGGATATTTTGAGAGATATTTAAAGTATAACTAAAGGCAAAATCTTTTTCTTCATCTTGGATAGAGTGGAGAGGGATTAGTATACCTGTCAGTTTTTATTGCTGTCTGGGCCCCCATTAAGGAGATCCCCCCTCACTATTTGTCCTGTTTACCACTACCATTAACAGTAAAAGAAAATCCCACATCTTGGGTTGTCCTCAGAAAAGTAATAGAAGGGAAATCTTCCAATGGGGACACTAGTTCTGGTGACCTGGGGATCCCCAAGAAATTCCCTTAATTTACAGGGATTTCCTCTCACTTCCTGTTTGGCAAAACCTATCTCGTTCCCTCCCAATATTGGGGACTGTCAAAAAAAAAGTGGTAGACACAGGGTAACGCCTCTAAATGGAAGTGAAGGACAGAGTACCGGTTTGTCCTTCACTCTCCTTTAGGGACATTTAATTCCCTTAAAGAACCCCTAGGGGTCCAGTGGTCTTGATCACAGGGGTAACCTTCTAAAGGGAAGATAATGAAAAGACTCCTGTTGGGTTCTACACCCTAAAAGAAAATGACAATTACCATCACCATTTGTCCTGTTTATCACTCCCCCCTAGAGGAATTACCCCCGGGTCTGTCGTTATTTTTGACTGTCCATATGATTAGGGAGAGGTGAGATAGGTTCTACTTCTTTTTCTAAAACGGAAATCAATATGAAATTTATAGAGAGTTTTATAGGAGAAGTTACGTTTACACTTATACTTTTACTAGACCCGTAATAGAATCTACTCGTTACCCTACGTTGAAACTTGAACAATGACTTTCCCAGGAATGGGGACTGTACATGTCATCTGAACGAG
>BLSH010002283.1:622774-660593 GCA_018402905.1 Glandirana rugosa
TCCATGAGCCCATGAGATTACGCGTCCACTGTCCATGAGCCCATGAAACTACCCGACCACTGTCCATGAGCCCATGAGACTACCCGACCACTGTCCTTGAGCCCATGAGTCTACCCGACCACTGTCCATGAGCCTATGAGTCTACCCGTCCACTGTCCATGAGTCCATGAGACTACCCGATCACTGTCCATGAGCCCATGAAACTACCCAACCACTGTCCATGAGCCCATGAGACTACCCAACCACTGTCCATGAGCCCATGAGTTTACCCAACCACTGTCCGTGATCCCATGAGACTACCTGACCACCGTCCATGAGCCCCATCAAAGTACCCGAGTACCTGTCACCAGCCCATCAGAGTACCCGAGTACCTGCCACCAGTCCATCAGAGTACCCTAGTGCCTGTCACCAACCCATTTGAGTACCCGAGTACCTGTCACCAACCCATCAGAGTACCCGAGTACCTGTCACCAACCCATCAAAGTACCCGAGTACCTGTCACTAGCCCATCAGAGTACCTGAGTACCTGTCACCTGCCCATCTGAGTATCCGAGTACCTGTCACCAGCCCATCTGAGTACCCGAGTTCCTGTCACCAGCCCATCAGAGTACCCGAGTACCTGTCACCAGCCCATCAAAGTACCCGAGTACCTGTCACCTGCGCATTAGAGTACCCGAGTACCTGTCACCAAACCACCAGCGTACCCGAGTACCTGTCACTTGCCTATCTGAGTACCCAAGTACCTCTGTGCCGTTTCTTCACTGACAGCGTGCCGTGATTGGCGGCTCCCGCGTGCATGCATGGGGGTGACATCACACAGCTCCAGCCAGTCACCGCACTGGAGTTTGCGGCCCTGGAAGGAAGAGGGGCGAAGATGGACACTTCCTAGTGTGGGGACAGCGCGGGCGTCGATGGCAGGTAAGTGGCACATAATAGGCTAGTATGCAATGCATACCCGATTAGGGTTTACATCAGGGTTTACTTCCTCTTTAAAGGCTCATGCACACTGCAGCTCAAAGAAAAGGTGCTATTACAGGCATTTGAGCTTTTATTTCTCTGCCTAAAAGCTTGAAGAAGCTTGTTCTTTTTTGTGCTCTTTTGCATGTTTTTATTGAGCTTATTTGAGCATAAGCCTGTAAACTCCTGAAAAAGCCAGTGTGCATGGACACATTGGCTAACATGGAGGGGCGTTTCCAGGCAGAAAAAAATCTCAAAAGCCTGTAGGAGCAGCTTCTTTGAGCTTCTTTGAGATGCAGTGTGCTCAAGCTCTAAAATGAAGCCTAGCTGAAGGCTGAAGAATATGCTCATATAATGACGGTCAAAAAAGAATTAATGACAACATTTCAGTATTCTTTCATTCAGTTGCTCTGACTAGTAGAAAATGGCATTTAAGAATGGTAGAGGTGAAATTTAACCACTTCCTTACCGGGCCATAGACAAATTACACTGGCAGGAACACCCCCTCGATCCATGCGGACGTCGTACGACGTCCGCCACTTTTTGCGGGGCGCAGTGATCGGGGATCGGTCGTGTCCCTTGGGACACAGCCCCTCCCCAATCAGGGTAAAGAGCCAATGAAATTGGCTCTTTACCAGGTGACCGACTGTGTCCAATCACAGCCGGTCACTTTTTTGATCTGCGTGCACACCGCTCGTGCGTGTCCCCGGGGGCATGCAGCACGGTGATTGGGGACGAGGCTTGTCCCTCAGACAAATCCCAACCCCGACCAGGGTAAAGAGCCATGGGCTCTTTACCACGTGGCTGGCTGTGTCCAATCAAAGCCGGTCACAGAATGTCAACAAACTGCGGTAACAAGCTGTTACCGGGTTCTCCTCCTCCCACACCGACTGTGTGTGAGAAGGAGATTGCGATAACAGCTTGTTACTGCTTACTGTGTACATCAAGCATACTGATTGCCCCCTTAATAAAAAAGTGGACCTGTCACCACCCCATCAAAGTACCTGTCACAGCCCATCAAAGTAACTGTCACAGCCCATCAAAGTACCCGAGTACCTGTCACCAGCCCATCAAAGTACCCGAGTACCTGTCACCTGCCCATCTGAGTACCCGAGTACCTTTCACCAGCCCACCTGAGTACCTGAGTACCTGTCACCAACCCATCAGAGTACCCAAGTACCTGTCACCAACCCATCTGAGTACCCGAGTACCTGTCACCAACCCTTCAGAGTACCTGTCACCAACCCACCTGAGTATCCGAGTACCTGTCACCGACCCATCAGAGTACCCAAGTACCTGTCACCAGCCCATCAGAGTACCCGAGTACCTTTCACCAGCCCACCTGAGTGCCCGAGTACCTGTCACCAACCCATCAGAGTACCTGAGTACCTGTCACCAACCCATCTGAATATCCGAGTACCTGTCACCGACCCATCAGAGTACCCAAGTACCTGTCACCAGCCCATCAGAGTACCCGAGTACCTTTCACCAGCCCACCTGAGTGCCTGAGTACCTGTCACCAACCCATCTGAGTACCCGAGTACCTGTCGCCAACCCTTCAGAGTACCTGAGTACCTGTCACCAACCCATCAGAGTACCTGAGTACCTGTCACCAACCCATCTGAGTACCCGAGTACCTGTCATCAACCCATCAGAGTACCCGAGTACCTGTCACCAACCCACCAGAGTACCCGAGTACCTGTCATCAGCCCATCAAAGTACCCGAGTACCTATCACCAACCCATCAGAGTACCCAAGTACCTATCACCAACCCATCAGAGTACCCGAGTACCTGTCATCAGCCCATCAGAGTACTCAAGTACCTGTCACCAGCCCATCTGAGTACCTGACTTTCTGTCACCAGCCCATCTGAGTACCCAGGTACCTGTCACCAGCTTATCTGAGTACCTGTCACCAGCCCATCTGAGTACCCGAGCACCTGTCACCAGCCCATCTGAGTACCTGTCACCAACCCATCAGAGTACCCGAGTACCTGTCACCAACCCATCTGAATACCCGAGTACCTGTCACTAACCCATGAGAGTACCGAGTATCTGTCACCAACCCATCAGTGTACCAGAGTACCTGTCACTTGCCCATCAGAGTACCAGAGTACCTGTCACCAGCCCATCTGAGTACCTGTCATTAACCCATCTGAGTACCCTAGTACCTGTCACTAGCCCATCTGAGTACCCAAGTACCTGTCACCAGCCCATCTGGGTACCTGTCACCAGCCCATCTGAGTACCCAAGTACCTGTCACCAGCCCATCTGGGTACCTGTCACCAGCCCATCCGAGTACTTGAGTACCTGTCACCAGCCCATCTGAGTACCCAAGTACCTGTCCCTAGCCCACCAGAATACCCAACTACCTTTTACCAGCCCACCAGAGTACCTGAGTACCTTTTACCAGTCCATCAGAGTACCCAAGTACCTGTCTCCAGCCCATCAGAGTACCCGAGTACCTATCTGCAGCCCATGCCTCATAAAATATACTTTGGGGTGTGTGCTTTCCAAAATGGGGTAATTTTGTGGGTAATTCCACTGTCCTGGTGCTCCAGGACCTTCAAAAGTGTGATAGGTAGGAGTGAAATTAGATGTATAATTTATGCTCCTAGACCGCCTGAGGGTACTACTTCAATGTTGGACCTCTCTATGTGGCCAGGCTGTGTAAAAGTCTCACACATGTGGTATCGCCATACTAGAGACGAGTAGCAGAATGTATTTTGGGGGTAATTTTTGCTATGTACATGCTATGTGTTAGAAAAATCTTATAAATTGACATCTTTGTGTAAAAAAAAAACTTTTAATTTTCCTTCCACGTTTTCCGAAGACTTGTGGAAAAAAATGAACTATTCAGAAGACTCATAATGCCTCATAGAATATACGTTGGGGTGTTTGCTCTCCAAAATGGGATCATTTTGTGGGTAATTCTACTGTCCTGGTTCTCCAGAATGTTCAAAAGTGTAATAGGTCGTTAGGATATTTTATGTATAATTTTTGCTCCTAGAATGCCTGTCGGTGCTCCCTGCATGTTGGACCTCTGTATGTGGCCAGGCTGTGTAAAAGTCTCACACATGTGGTATCGCCATACTTGGGATGAGTAGCAGAATATATTTTGGGGGGTAATTTTTGCTATGTACATGCTATGTGTTAGAAATATCTTTTAAATTGACCACTTTGTGTAAAAATAAGAGTTTTTTTCTTTCTGCGTTTTTCAAAGACTTGTGGAAAAAATAATGAAACATAGAATATACGTTGGGGTGTTTTCTTTTCAAAATGGTGTCATTTTATGGGTAATTCCATTGTCCTGGTGCTCCAGGGCTTTCAAAAGTGTAATAGGTCATTAGGATATTTTATGTGTTATTTATGCTCCTAGAATGCCTGATGGTGCTCCCTGCATGTTGGATCTCTCTATGTGGCCAGGCTCTATAAAAGTCTCCCACATGTGGTATCCCTATACTCGGGCCGAGTAGCAGAATGTAATTTTGGGTTTAATTTTTGCTATGTACATGCTATGTGTAAGAAATATCTTATAAATTGACCAATATGTGTAAAAATCAAAAAGTTTTAATTTTCTGTGGAAAAAAAATGAACCTTTCGAAAGACTCATGACGCCTCATAGAATATATGTTGGGGTGTTTGCTTTCCATAATGGGGTCATTTTGTGGTTAACTCCATTGTCCTGGTGCTCCAGGGCCTTCAAAAGTGTAATAGGTCATTAGGAAATTAGATGTGTAATTTATGCTCCTAGAACGCCTGACGGTGCTCCCTGCATGTTGAGCCTCTGTATGTGGCCAGGGTGTGAAAATGTCACACACATGTGGTATCGCCATACTCGGGAGGAGTAGCAGAATGTATTTTGGGGTGTAGTTGGAAGTATGCATTTGCTGTATGTGAGAAATAATTACATGTTATGACAATTTTGTGTAAAAAAAATAAATAAATAATAATTTCTTAATTTTCCCAAGAATTGTGGGAAAAAAATACAACTTCAAAAAACTCGCCATGCCTCTTACTAAATACCTTGGACTGTCTACTTTTCAAATTTAAAATGATTTGGGGGGTATTTGTACTTTCCTGACATTTCAGGGCCTCAATGATTGAGATAGGCCATCAGTACATCAGGTGTGATCAATTTTCAATGATTGGCACCATAGCTTGTAGACTCTATAACTTTCACACAGACCAAATAATATACACATATTTGGGTTATTTCTACCAAAGAGAGGTAGCAGTATAGGTTTTGGCCCAAAGTTATGAGCAAAAATGACTTATTTGCAAAATGTTATCATAGAAACTAAAAAAAGGGTTTTTTTTTCAAAATCTTCACTCTTTTTTCACTTATATTGCAAAAAATAAAAAACCTAGAGATGATTAAATACCACCAAAAGAAAGCTCTATTTGTGTGAAAAAAATGATAAAAATTTATTTGAGCACAATGTTGTATGACTGAGTAATTGGCATTCAAAGTGTGAGAGCACTGAAAGCTGACAATTGGTCTGGGCAGGAAGGGGGTGTAAGTGTCCTGTATTGAAGTAGTTAATAAACTCATTTGGACAGGCAGTTCCATTTTTGAAAATACTACCTTTCCCTTTGACTCCTACCTACTGATCAGTTTATGCCTGCACAGAAAAAATCTTCATAAAAGGCTGAGGGAAAGACAAAAATGTACAGTCAAATGCTGGTGAATGTTCTTCCATAGTAATTACAAAGCCGATGAAAAATGTTGTAAAACGATATGAAAACTGTCAAATAACACACAATAACATGTAAGTAAGACTAAATAGAGTGCAAAGTGTATGGTGGTAATGACTGTATTATGAATGTTACTGATAACCGTAATTACCCAGAGAAACATCTAAAAATACGGGTGTATAAAGAAAACAGAGTTTTTAAGAAGATTAACAAATGAGTAATTTCTGAGTACATGGAAGTGGTAGGACATCAAGTTTAGGAGAAATAAATACCCGATACTGGCAGATTTATATTTTCCTTTAGTATTTTATAGAGTGTAGCTGGTAGAAAATATATTCCTTTGAGTTCTTTTATTCAATGATTTACAATAGATCCAGGTTCATGGAGGAAAAGAGGGGGGGGGGGGGGTTGTATGTTTTAATTTTAGCTCATTAATGCGACTTTTAAGAAAAGAGTAATGAGCTTTTTCAGGTTTTGAGACATTACCTTTAAAGCAGTACTAAACCCAAAAGCAAAAATGTATTATATTGCAGATGTGATGTCTGCATTAGTTTTCTTTTTTAGTTTAGTTTTTCATTCTTTATTTTATTTTCACCTCGTGATCCGGCCAGTTAGTCAGTTGTTTTTCAAAAGAACAATCTCTACTGCAGACGTATCAGTTACAGGGATGCGACAAACCATTTACCACTAACAGGGGTGCTCACAACAATCATCTTTTATTTATTCCTGTAGAATCTTTATCCCAAAAGGAAAAAAAATGTTTGCTGTAACTGCTTATAAACTATTAGCTGCGGTTTTGCTTCAGTGTGTTAGTGTATCTAAATCTACCAGTACACTCCCCTCCCCCAGACTGACAATGCTGCTGTCCAAATGTGCCCCCTGTGCTCCTACCTCTAGAGTGGGGGCAATCTAATACACATGGTGTATTACTGGCCAGATCATCAGGTGAAAATCAGTCCATGGGCTTGTTCTTGTTGTTTTATTGGGAGAAACAACTTGGATAGGGTTATGGGGATTATAGGATGCCCAACTTGACTTGAACAACAATAGATGAGGACAAAATTCCTTCTTTATGTACACAAAAAAATGAAGATCTTTGACTGTACTACCTCCGGAATAATCACAGTCTCTATGTATCAGTGGCAAAGTTATTTACGAACCAGGAGCTCTCAGTCCCCTTTAATGAAATAGCACAAAATCCCAAACTGTATGCAGGAGTATAGTGTCTCCTTAGTAGTACTAATGTTCATATAAAAGAACATCTGAGTAGCAGCGACCAATTTGATTTAATGTTAGCTGTAAGCACACATACGGGAAAGATAAAAACAATTCACTTTAAGAGAGCAAATTTTTCAAGGATGAGGGTTTGTCACGTAACGGCTTAGGAGTCTGAGATGATGAGAGGTCTCCCCTTGCGGCTAAGTGCACGACACCCCTGGAGTTGGTTACAGAAGGTGTAATGCCCAAAGATGCACAGGTTACCTGCAGATGGAGCTTGGTAGTAGTTCCAAGTGTAGAATTACTCTGGATGCACAGCAGGTGAACCCGAAGCTGATCTGGAGGTGCAAGCGGATAACTGTGGTAATATCAGGCAAGGTGCAGCGTCAAAGGCCAGGCCGAGGGTCAAACACATAAGGCAGTCCAAATAAGGCAGGAGAAGTCCCTGGAGCAAGCTGGGATCAGAGCCAGGAGAGAGTCAGAGCAGGTCAAGGGAAGCCAGGTCAGTAACAGGTAATCAAGCACATAAATCACAGATCTCAGGAACACAGGGTATTGAGCTGAAGAAAATCCAGCGATCAGTGACAGTCACTGGTGTCCTTTTATAGGCCGGTTCTTGCTGGTAATTGGCGCGCATTGTGCGCCATTCGTAAAGAACAATCGTTCGTTAATGGAGGCCGTTTGCTACGGCGCCTGCGTGGGAATTTGTGGCCATCTTGGATACTGGAAACTTTGCCAGCTCTTTCACAAACTCTTCCCTGACAGTGCCCCCCCCAAGGGGCAGCCTCCGGATGCCCACACGAGCACGCTTCTCTGGGAATCGGTTGAAGAACTCCCGAAGAAGCTTAGGGGCATGCACATTATTTACTGGCTCCCATAAGTTCTCCTCAGGTGGGTATCGCTTCCATTTAATGAGGTATTGCACATGTCTCCCTCTTCTGCGGGCATCCACAATGGCCTCTACCTCGAATTCCGTGTTCTCTTCTTTCAGGAAAGGAATTAGGGACTGCAGGCTTGAGTAAGGAAATGTGAAAAACCGGATGGATTTTATATGAGTCTGGGAGGTTAAGTTCAAAGGCCACAGGATTAATTTCACGCTTAATCTCGAAAGGTCCGATAAACCTTGGGCCCAATTTCCGAGATGGGCATGTGATCTTGAGATTTGCCGTGGAGAGCCAGACTTTCCTCTTTTTATCAAAATGTCTCTTGTAGTCTTCCTGAGCCTTCTGCATGGTCTCCTGAAGCACCAGATAATTAGACTGAATGAAGGTCAGTCTATCCTGAACTGCAGGAACCACGGCTTCTGCGACCACATCTGGTAGGAAAGCAGGATGGAACCAGTAGTTTGCCCAGAATGGGGATTGGTTGGTGGATGCACGGACAGAGTTATTATAAGCAAACTCAGCACATGGAAGGAGAGATGCCCAATTGTCCCGAGAAAAAGAAGAGAAGCATCTCAGATATTGTTCCAGTGATTGGTTTGTTCTTTTTGTTTGTCCGTTACTTTGAGGGTGATTTGCACCTCAATCTTTAGAGCTTTGCACAAAGATCTCCAGAAAGGTAAATTGTATCCCTCTGTCGGAGACGATACTGTTGGGTAGCCCATGCAGCCGTACGACTTCCTTGATAAATAGCTGAGCGGTATCTGCGGCTGAAGGAGTACTCTTCATGGGTGCAAAGTGGGCCATCTTTGACAATCTGTTAACAACCACCAGGATGGTAGTATATTCCTCTGAAGGGGGTAAGTCCACAATGAAGTCCATTAACAACATCTTCCAAGGTTGCTCTGGGATGGAGAGAGGCCTCAATAGACCCCAGGTCTTGATATTACTGCCCTTATTGCGTAGACAGGTCACGCAGGAGTTAACATAGTCTCTACAGTCCTGTTGTAGGTTGGGCTACCAAAAGGATCTCTGCAAGAGTTTGCATGTTTCCCGGACACAAAAGTGGCCTGCAAGTGGGGAATCATGGCACACCTTGAGGACTTGAGATCTCGCCCCCTGGGGGATGAAGATTTTGTTTGTCCCTTTGCCACAGAAGTCCCTCATGCTTCCTCAGCGAAAGGGTCTCGGATTCAGGACATGCAGCAGAGGCCTCTTTGATTGCAGTACCAAGGTCGGGTTGAATCATCAAAAAGTTTTGTGTTGACAAGATGGTACTAGGAGCAGTTATCTCGGGGGTCTCTGGGAACATGCGAGAGAGGGCGTCTGCTTTTCCATTCTTTGACCCTGGGCGGTAGGTCAGGTGAAAATGGAATCTTGAAAACAACAAGGCCCATCGGGCTTGCCGGGGTCTCAGTCTCATGGCAGTTCAGAGATATTGAAGATTCTTATGATCTGTGAATATGAAGATATAATGGGCCGCCCCCTCCAGTAGATAGCGCCACTCCTCCAAGGCTGATGTAATGGCCAACAGCTCCCGGTCACCCACATCGTAGTTCCTTTCCGATTGGGACATATTTCTGGAAAAGAAAGTTACTGGGTGGAGCAGAGATTTGGGCCCCTGATGTTGTGTCAGGATGGCCCCTGTGGCCACTTCTGAGGCATCAACCTCGAGGACAAAGGGCAAGGCAGAATCTGGGTGCTGTAGTACTGGTGTGGAAGTAAATAAAGTCTTTAATTGGTCAAATGCCGACTGAGCTTCTTGGAACCACTGAAACCGGACATGTTGACGGGTCAACTGGGTGATGGGAGAAATGATGCTGGAGAAGTTCTTAACAAATCTTCTGTAAAAATTGGCAAAACCCACAAACCTCTGGATGCTTTTTTATCTGTGGGGGCAGGCCAGTTGATAATAGCAGCCACCTTCTGTGGATCCATGGACATTCCATCTGTGGATATGATTAGACCCAGGAATTGAATTGACAGTTTTTCGAACTCACACTTCTCTGCTTTTGCATATAGGTGGTGCTGTCTTAGTGTGGACAAGACTTTCTTAACATGTACCCTGTGCAGATCCAGGTTGGCAGAGAAGATGAGGATGTCATCAAGATAAACTATCACAAAATGATCCAAGTATTCTTGAAAAATGTCATTGACAAAATGTTGGAAGGTGGCTGGGGCATTTCAAAGTCCAAATGGCATGGCAAGATACTCAAAATGTCCAAAACGGGTCCGAAATTCAGTTTTCCACTCATCACCTTCTCTAATGCAAACTAGATTGTAGGCACCTCGTAGATCAGGCTTTGTAAAGATTCGGGCAGATCGAAATCTTTGGAACAGTTCTGGCACAAGAGGGAGTGGACAGGGATTTTTGATAGTAATTCTATTCAGCTCCCGATAGTCCACACAAGGTTTGAGTGACTGATCTTTTTTCTGGACAAAGAAGATACCAGCACCAGCGGGAGAAGAAGATGGACGAAAAAATCCTTTCTCGAGGCTTTCATGTATGTAGAGTCGCAATGCATCAAGTTCTTCTTCTGATAGAGGAAAAATTTGCCCGAAAGGGATCTCTGCACCTGGAAGCAGTTCAATAGGGCAGTCATATGGTCGATGCGGTGGTAGTACATCGGCCATCTTCTTATCAAAAACGTCCAAGAACTCATGGTATGCTGGTGGCACCACCTGGATGGTATTAGATACTGGCTGAACAGTCATGCAACTTGAGGGGTCATCAGGTCTCGGAGAAAAACAGCTTTGCAGGCAATATTCAGATTGGAAGGAGATCCTTCCCGAGGGCCAGCCAATCTGAGGGTTATGTGCCCGTAGCCAGGGAATCCCAAGGATAATTGGGTACATGGGTGAACATAAGATGTCGAAACAGAGGAGTTCTTGGTGACCAGAATGAGTCTAAGCAAAGATAGGAAAAGTCTCTTGTGTCACGGGTCCTGATCTGGGGATAGTCCCATCAGCCAGATGAACTTCAAGTCTCTGTTTCTTATCTCTTAATGAGATTAACAGTCTCTTTGCCAATGAAATGTCCAAGAAACAGCTGCATGCTCTGGAATCAATGATTGCCTGTAGCTGGATTGTTCCCTCTGCCACCTGTAATGAGAGGGGTAGAACAAGGTGAGCTGGAGAAGACCCAGAAACTTGAAAGTAAACAGGACAAGGAGGGCGGAACTTACTGGGTCTCACCGGACAAGTGCGCAGGAAATGTCCAGTACCTCCGCAATAGAGGCAGAGGTTGGCCTCACATCACCCCATCTTTTCATCAGAAGACAAGGGACCCAGTACTAATTCAATCTGCATTGGTTCGCCTTCAGGAGCAGCAGCAGGCAAGGTGGTAGGCGCAGGAATAGGTGGAGGTGGAATCTTGGGCAGCATCCAAGAGGGTCTGAATGAAGAGGAGTTCTTTTCGGAGCGCCGTTCCCGCAGACGGCGGTCAAGCTGGATGGCTAATTTGATGAGGCCTTCCAGGGTGGTGGGAGCCTCTACTCTGGCTAATTAATCTCTAAGGCCCTCGGAGAGGCCGAGCCGATACTGGTATTTTAGGGCGGCCTCATTCCATCCAGTATCAGAGGACCATTTGTGGAAGTCCATGGTGTAATCCTCAACGGGGCGTCTTCCTTGTTGTAATGAATGAAGAACAGTCTCTGCAGTAGCCACCCGTTGAGGATCGTCGTAGAGCTGGGCCATAGCGTCAAAGAACAGGGAGACAGAGTTAATCGCAGGGTCTTTTTGCTCCAGCAGGTGGGGAGCCCATGACTGGGGTTCATCGGAGAGGAGGGAAATGATGAACCCTACCTTTACTGAGTCCAAAGAAAAAGTCCTTGACTGTAGTGCAAAGTACAGGAGACAGGCGTTCTGGAAGGACCTGAATTTTTGTCGGTCCCCCAAGAAGCATTCAGGGACTGGCACCCTAGGTTCTGGAGGTGGTATTAGCGCAGCGGGGGCTTGTCCATGTCCAGAGGCAGGTGAAGCAGAAGATGCAGCAGGAGGATTCTGGTTAGTAGATGACACAGCCAGGTTCTGTATGTGGCCTTCCAACTGGAAATAACCCCCTTGTAACCCTTTCACCGCCTGGGTGAGGGCGGCAACTTGTTGGCAAAGAGACTCTAGCGGGGAAGCACCTCTTTCAGCCTCCGACATTGTGATTGGAGTATACTGTCACGTACCAGTTTAGGAGGCTGAGATGATGAGAGGGCTCCCCTTGCGGCTAAGTTCACGACACCCCTGGAGTTGGTTACAGAAGGTGTAATGCCCAAAGATGCACAGGTTGCCTGCAGATGGAGCTTGGTAGTAGTTCCAGGTGTAGAAGTACTCTGGATGCACAGCAGGTGGACCCGAAGCTGATCTGGAGGTGCAAGATAACTGTGGTAATATCAGGCAAGGTGCAGCGTCAAAGGCCAGGCCGAGGGTCAAACACATAAGGCAGTCCAAATAATGCAGGAGAAGTCCATGGAGCAAGCCGGGATCAGAGCCAGGAGAGAGTCAGAGCAGGTCAAGGGAAGCCGGGTCGGTAACAGGTAATCAAGCACAGGAACACAGATCTCAGGAACACAGGGTACTGAGCCAAAGATAATCCAATGATTAGTGACAGTCACTGGTGTCCTTTTATAGGCCGGTTCTTGCTGGTAATTGGCGCACATCGCGCGCCGTTCGTAATGAACGATGGTTCATTAACGGAGGCCGTTTGTTACGGCGCCTGCACGGGACTGCGTGGCCATCTTGGATACTGGAAACCTTGCCAGCTCTTCCACAAACTCTTCCCTGACAGGGCTGCTCTCCAAGACTTAGACTGGGAGGGAATATTGGCATCAATGAACACAGAACAGAAATGGTAATTCTTCAAAGGGAATGTATGTGAACACACTGCAGGTATACAGTATTCCCATGGGCAATAATTTTAAAAGGCTAAAAATAAAACCTATGTGGTTCATGGCCAAAGTTATAAATAATAAGAAAAGCGCTTTTAAAAAATATAAAAATGAAGCACACTATCATCATTTAAATGTTACAAAGAATATAACAGAATATGTAAAAAGGAAATCAAGGACGCAAAAATTCAAAGAGAACGACAGATTGCAAAAGATAGTAGGATAAACCCCCAAAAATTCTTCAAATATATTAATAGTAAAAAGGTCAGGTATGAGCATGTAGGCCATTTACAAAATAATCTACTGTAAAGTGGATGACTGGGGACAAAGAGAAGGCAAATGTATTAAATATCTTCTTCAGCTCTGTGTATACAAAGGAGCATGGGGGAGCTCATGTCCATAACGGGGGTGGTAATGACACAGCCCCAAATGATTCACAATGGCTCAAAAGTTATATGCTCCAGAAATATTGATACAGAATAAAGATTGATAAAGCACCTGTACCAGATGGCATACACCCAAGGAATCCTAAAAGAATTGAACTCTGTCATTTCAAAGCCATTTTTTCTAATTTTAGGGACTTTTTAAGGACTGGCATAGTACCACCGGATTGGTGTAAGGCCAATGTGGTGCCTATATTTAAAAAGGGATCAAAGTTTTTACCAAGTAACTATAGACCTGTTAGTTTAACTTCTATAGTTGGGAAGATACTGGAGAGTCTAATAAAAGACCACATAGATAAGAACCTTGGATAGAGGGGCGGCTGTGGACGTGGTGTACTTGGATTTTGACAAAGTGTTTGACACAGTTCCCCACACACAGCTAATGTGTAAGGTAAAGTCTACAGGCTTGGAAAAATCAGTTTGTAAATGGATAGAAAACTTGCTAAAAGACCAAATTTAGAGAGTAGTGATTAATGATTCTTACTCTGAATGGTCTAAGGTTATTAGTTGTGTACTCCAGGGTTCAGTGTTGGGACCCTTACTTTTTAATATCTTTATAAATGATATAGGGTTGGGATTAAAAGTTAAATTTCAGTGTTTGCGCTTGACACCAAGCTATGCAGTGGAATTACATCCTTACAGGATGCAGTGGCTGATTGCAAGCTGGGAAGCCGATTTGCCCGTATTTGGGGCGTGCTCGGGGTGCATCACCCCCACTCTACTGTCATTCGTGAGCGCTATGCAGGTATTGGCTGTGACTGTAGGAGTTGGTGGGCGGTGCTTTTTGGGGCACCCGGGCAACAGCGTCACTTCCGGTTTCTATGCTCACACTGTATGAGTGGAGTGGAGCGAGACGGACGGTGAGAGAGAACAGCAGCTGCTGATTAAGGACTGTGCTGTGTCCCTGAGCTGAGCAGCGGTGTGCGGCTAATGGTATGTAAACCCCACCACGGGCCGCCTTCTGTGTCATGCAGCCACGAGCCATCGCTCCGCATATACATCCCTCCCTCGCTGGAGTTGGTTCCCTTCCCTTCTCTGCAGTGCTGCCTTGCCTCTCATTCTCTCCAGTCTCAACTGAGTACTCCTCTTGTGATGCCTGTATATACTCCTCTGGTGATGCATGTATATACTTCTCTGGTGATGCCTGTATATATTCCTCTAGTGATGCCTGTATATACTCCTCTGGTGATGCCTGTATATACCCCTCTGAGGATGCCTGTAAATACCCCTCTGGTGATGCCTGTATTTATTCCTCTGGTGATGGCTGTATATACTCCTCTGGTGATGGCTGTATATACTCCTCTCGTGATGCCTGTATATATTCCTCTAGTGATGCCTGTATATACACCTCTGGTGATGCCTGTATATACCCCTCTGAGAATGCCTGTAAATACCCCTCTGGTGATGCCTGTATTTATTCCTCTGGTGATGGCTGTATATACTCCTCTGGTGATGCCTGTATATACTCCTCTGGTGATGTCTGTATATACCCCTCTGGCGATGCCTGTATATACTCCTCTGGTGATGCCTGTATATACTCCTCTGGTGATGCCTGTATACACCCCTCTGGTGATGCATGTATATACTCCTCTGGTGATGCCTGTATATACTCCTCTGGTGATGCCTGTATATACCCCTCTGGTGATGCATGTATATACTCCTCTGGTGATGCCTGTATATACCCCTTTGGTCATGCTGTATATACCCCTCTGGTCATGCTGTATATACCCCTCTGGTCATGCCGGTATATACCCCTTTGGTGATGCCTGTATATACCCCTCTGGTGATGCTTGTATATACTTCCTCTGGTCATGCCTGTATATAATCCTCCGGTCATTCTGTATATACCCCTCTGGTGATGCTGTATATACTCCTCTGTAGATGCTATATACTCCTCTGGTGATGCCTGTATATACTCCTCTGGTGATGCCTATATATACTCCTCTAGTGATGCCTGTATATACCCCTCTGGTGATGCCTGTATATACCCCTCTGGTGATGTCTGTATATACCCCTCTGGTAATGCCTGTATTTACTCCTCTGGCAATGCCTGTATATACCCCTCTGGTGATGCCTGTATATACTAGTCTGATGATGCCTGTATATACGCCTCTGGTGATGCCTGTATATACTCCTCTGGTGATGCCTGTATATACCCCTCTGGTGATGCCTGTATATACTCCTTTGTTGATGCCTGTATATACCCCTCTGGTGATGCCTATATATACTCCTCTGGTGATGCCTGTATATACCCCTCTGGTGATGCCTGTATATACTCCTCTGGTAATGCTGTGTATACTCCTCTGGTGAAGCCTGTATATACCCCTCTGGTGATGCCTGTATATACCCCTCTGGTGATGCCTACATATACCCCTCTGGTTATGCCTATATATACCCCTCTTGTGATGTCTGTATAACCCCTCTGGTAATGCCTGTATTTACTCCTCTAGCTATGCCTGTATATACTACTCTGATGATGCCTGTATATACTCCTCTGGGGATGCCTGTATATACCCCTCTGGTGATGCCTGTCTATACCCTCTGGTGATGCCTGTATATACCCCTCTGCTGATGTCTGTATATACTCCTCTGGTGATGCCTGTATATACTCCTCTGCTGATGTCTGTATATACTCCTCTGCTGATGCCTGTATATACTCCTCTGCTGATGCCTGTATATACCCCTCTGGTGATGCCTGTCTATACCCCTCTGGTGATGCCTGTCTATACCGTCTGGTGATGCCTGTATATACTCCTCTGGTGATGCCTGTATATACTCCTCTGCTGATGTCTGTATATACTCCTCTGCTGATGCCTGTATATACTGCTCTGCTGATGCCTGTATATACCCCTCTGGTGATGCCTGTCTATACCCCTCTGGTGATGCTTATATATACCCCTCTGGTCATGCCTATATATACCCCTCTGGTCATGCTGTATATACTCCTCTGTAGATGCTATATACTCCTCTGGTGATGCCTGTATATACCCCTCTGGTGATGCCTGTATATACTCCTCTGGCGATGCCTGTATATACTCCTCTGGGGATACCTGTATATACCCCTCTGGTGATGGCTGTATATACCCCTCTGGTGATGCCTGTATATACTACTCTGATGATGCCTGTATATACTCCTCTAATGATGCCTGTATATACTCCTCTGGTGATGCCTGTATATACCCCTCTGGTGATGCCTTTTAATACCCCTCTGGTGATGCCTGTATATACTCCTCTGGTGATGCCTGTATATACCCCTCTGGTGATGCCTGTATATACTCCTCTGGTGATGCCTGTATATACCCCTTTGGTGATGCCCGTGTATACATCCCCTGGACGACGTCTTTTTGATGATAAAAAATACATCGGGAGGACGCGCTGACGTCACCACTTTTTATTCCAAGCCCGAGAGACGGGTTTGCCGGCTGGTTTTATTGTGCATTTTAATACTGCCTAATGTGAGTAGGTTTTTATATTTACAATAAAATCTTTTAAACAGTATTATGCTATGCTAGCTTTTTATTTAATGTGATACCATTGCCACATCTGTACTCACCTCACCACCCTTTGGGTACATTGGGAGATATCATTTTGCAGAGATCTCATGGTGATCCTCCTTGCACCCCTGGCTGGGGAAAAGCCACAGGCGACATTTACTTATTTGTTTGGTAAGCCTTTCATATATCGGTGGTGGTTCACACAGCATGTATTACAGCACTCCGGGTGATATCCATTTGCCACAAGATGTGTACTAGTCCATGAAGATTGGTCTATACTACTCAGATATAATCACCTGGGACTGGCTTCTTTACTTATTTGCATACCTGAAGACATTTACTATATTGGTTTATGCTTAATCCTTTTGTCTCCATCTCAGGCTGACATTTAGAGACTTGTTTTCCCAATTCACCTAGCGCAGCCCTCTATTCTTACTCCTCTGCCGATGCCTGTATATACTCCTCTGCTGATGCCTGTATATACTCCTCTGGTCATGCCTGTATACATTCCTCTGTAGATGCTATATACTCCTCTGGTGATGCCTGTATATACTCCTCTGGTGATGCCTGTATATACTCCTCTAGGGATGCCTGTATATACTCCTCTGGGGATGCCTGTATATACCCCTCTGGTGATGCCTGTATATACTTCCTCTGGTCATGACTGTATATACCCCTCTGGTGATGCTGTATATACTCCTCGATGATGCTATATACTCCTCTGGTGATGCTTGTATATACTCCTCTGGTGATGCCTGTATATACTTCCTCTGGTCAAGCCTGTATATACCCTTCTGGTGATGCTGTATATACTCCTCTGATGATGCTATATACTCCTCTGGTGATGCTTAATACTCCTCTGGTGATGCTATATATACACCCTTCTGGTGATGCTATATATACCCCTCTGGTGATGCTGTATATACTCTTTGGTGATGCTGTATATACGCCAATCTGGTGATGCCTGTATATACTCCTATCTGGTGATTCTGTATACCCTATCTAGTGATGCTGGGCTGTATACTCCTAACACAATGGGTGGAATCTATAAGGGGTGGGGCTTATGAGAAGTGTTAGGGGCCAAAAAAGAAGGGCGGGGTCTGGCACCCCACCATGCTAAAATGTCACCAGCCTCCACTGACAGGATGTCTCCAACTTACAAGCCGACCTCAATGCACTGTTTAATTGGGTAACTGTGTGGCAGATGAGGTTTGATGTTAATAAATGTAAAGTTATGCATTTGGAGTCTAGAAACATGCACTAATCTTACATACTAGGGGGAGTATAACTCAACCAATGGTGAAGAGGGATCTGGGTGTTCTGGTAGATCATAGGCTTAATAATAGCATGCAATGTCAAGCTGAGGTTTCCAAAGTGAGCAAAATTCTTTCTTGTATTAAAGGAAAAGTACATCCAAAGCTCATTTGTCTGTGCTTGTCCTATGGACCACAGGAGTGCAGATCGTTCTGCACTCCTGTGACCCGTTCTCAGAAGACAGTGGGCTGAAGCCCACTGTCAGCTGACACCACCGAGCCGTTCCAGGCTCAGGAAAGATTGTGACCATATGGTTGGGATTGGCCCACATGCCTGACCAGCACCCGGCTCAGCCTCTCAGTGGCTGCTCCGACCCCCTCCCCACCCAGCGCTCCAGTGTGTGGGGGGGGGGGGGGCAGAGCAGAGAGAGCCAGTGAATGACAGTCACCAGCTCTCTACTTAGGGAGCACTGAGAACTGAGCAATCAGCGGTCTAAGAGCCAGCAGGCGACAGATGTAGCATCGGTCCACATAGGTAATTGTGATTTAAAACAAAAAATTAAATCCCATACTTCTCTTTTAAGTGAGGTATGAACTGCAGAGAGAGAGAGAGATCATTTTGCCCCTGTGCAAATCATTAGTAAGACCTCATCTGGAATATGCAGTCCAGTTTTGGGCACCAGTTCACATATTGGGGAACTGCAGAAGGTGCAGAGAAGGGCAACTAAACTGATAAGTGGCATGGAGGAATGGAGGAGTTCAAATATGAGGAAAGATTAGAGGAACTGAATTTATTCCATCTTGAGAAGAGGAGATTAAGTGGAGAAATGATCAACATGTATAAATACATAAGTGGTTCATATAGTGATCGTGGAAGAGTGCATATAATATAACTGAATACTAATATTTATAGGTAAAGTTGTGTAGCACCCCCATAGTGATAGGGATTTTTTTGAGATAGATTTTTGCTGGGAGAGGCAAATTTAGTCAGGCCTGACTGTAGTGTAGTGTTTTGATCTGGGCAGGGTAGTGGCCCAGGGAGAGCTGGAGATCGCAGGAAGGGACACCCCTTGGTTACTCCTCCCCTTTGTTTCCAGAAGGCTCTGGAAAAGGGGGATGGATGAGGAGGTGTAACTTTCTGAAGTATGTTAAGGAGCTCTGACCAATCCCCAATTTGGATTGGCAGGGGGCAGGCCTCGTTAAATACTGTGGTCTGCCCAGCTGGGGGGAGGAGAGTGTCGGGTGGAAGAGTGGAGATGTAGCAGAGGTTGCTGAGGCCTCGCCCGGGAGGGTGACCCCAGTCTGGGGGGGGGGGGGACCTTGAGGGCTGGTGGCTCAGTTGCAGCCAGGAGTGAAGAGAGATCCTGGAGCAGCACAAGGGAGCAGGAGAGCAAGAGAGGCTACAGGAGAGGCTCTTCAAAGGATACACCAGTGTGGTGAGTGACAGACCCTGGGATCTGGAGAAGAGGACTGGAGCAAGCTGGAAGGAGACCTGGCTAGCACAATTGTACTTAACTACATCCTGAGGGCCTGTGGCCTTACAATCTGAGGGCCCGTGGCTCTTGCCTGTAATGGGCAGTCCGGAGGTGTTTCTGACAAAGTGCAGGCCTCACCATGTGCTAGCTAGGGTGGATGAAGAGGTAATGGAGGCTTGATAAATTGCCCTTTAGGCCTAACAGTGGAAAAAGCAAGTGTTGCGTAGGAGAGAAGTGAAGGAGTGTAACAGTCAGCAAGTGTCAGTGCTGGAGGAAGAAGGAGTGTATATACTGTGGTGTATATAGCATGGTCCTGGTTATTGATCTCTAACCCCTCAATAAAACAACAAAACAAAGTTCCAGCCTGTTCAGTGACTGCAGATGAAAGGAAAAATGTGTGATTGAGGGCAGAGCGACAGGTGAAACACAACAGCCACACCTAAGGGGGCCATTGGCTACAGTTGATCCACAGAAATCTGACTGCCTCTTGGAAGATCAGGAAGGATTTTTTTCCCCTGCTGGAGCAAATCGGATCATGATTTGGTGTTTTTTTTTGCCTTTCTCTGGATCAACTGTGGGTATATTATATACTGTGTATGGAATTGTATATATATATATTTTTTCCTTCTATTGGTTGAACTAGATGGTCTTTTTCTCAACCAGAATACCTATGTAACAATGTAGAACATCACACGGTTCTGACGCTTGTAGCTTCTACCAGCCCACCTGGCTGCTCTGAAGAATGCCCCAGGAAAAGGGATTGGGACTTACGACAGCGCTTTCCCTGGAAAATATGCTATGTCTGGCAGTCTCTCCCCTTGTATGCCCCTGAGTGTGCTGAGGAACTCACTCTGTCCCTTGCTTTCTGCTGCACCGGGCAAGACTTCTGTTCAGGCCTCCAACTGTCCAGATCCTCCTATGCCAGCCTGGATGTCTTCAGAACAAGACCCAAAGGTAATAGAGATCCCTCTCGTAGGCTTCCTCTCCTTTCTTTCCTGAGCTCCTGCCTGGAGGCAAAGCCCACAGACCCGGAGCCCCTTCCCAGGCCTCACGACAGCAACCTCAGCATTCCATCTTCCACCTGACTCCCCTGCTGCTCTATGGCCCAATGCTTGGCCATTTCACACTGAATGGTGTTTGTGGCTAAATAGCTCATAGATAAATAGACTCTAAACTTATTAGCTGTATGAACTGTAGACGAAAACTGCTGTCCTTGCACCCACAACATACTCCATCTTATTGTGTCACAAACAAGAACCTGTTGGGCACATATAAATCTCAAAGGGTCTTTTCTTTTTCTATTACCAGGGGCCCCTATAGACAAATTTTGCGAAGTGGTCTTCAGCGACGAGGAAGGGTTGGATGGTGAGGTTGAAGACCATCTGTGGATGCCACCAATTGGAGAAGAGATACTTTTTGAGGAGGATCAGAACAGCTGTGAGGGAGGATTTCGATCAAGGGTGGGGGCAACTTGCAGAAGACTGGAGGGTACAGCAGTCCTAATTCATTTGGCAGCACTGCCCCACAGGTACAGGATACTGCTTTCTACAGGGCCAAGCCACAGAGCCCTGCAGAGTGTGCCTTTTTTAACATACTTGCTACAGACAGCACCATTGTGGTCTGTCATGGGGAAGGAATTTAGAGGCTTAGGACACTTCAAACGATTAGAAGGGTCATAGGGCCATGCCGAGGAGGGTCAAGCTGAGGCTTTAACCTCTGCAGCATTCTCCTAAACCCACCATTTCTAGCAGCATTCCTCCACACACAGGTTACTTTCACAGCTTCTGGGGCAGATGAAAAACAAAATCCCAAATTTTCCCTCCACCACAACCTTGTCTTGATGCCATCTTGGCAAAACTGCTGGTTTTGCAGCTGCTCATATTCCAGCTTGTGGAATCAGCCCACTTCTGGTGAGTTTATTGCATGTGCTACACCACACTGACAGGTATCCAGCCACCACACTGACAGGTATCCAGCCACCATTTTTTTGCCCAGAATGCCATCCAGGCTGTGAGCGCTGATCAGTGTATTCTGGTGAGGTGGTGGAGCCCTCCTGTTAAAATACAATAGCACAGCGGGGGAGATCGCCACACCAGCATATCACTTGTGATCACACGTGGTATGGCAAGCTGACAGTTTTTTGTTTAACGCGCTGGGTTGAACAAAAAAAATAACCTTGAAGTTTGTATCCAACGTGTGCTGCAATATAATAAATGTTTGCTGTTTGGTTCAATACCGCTTTAAGTGTGTTCCATTTCCTCTACTTACTGTCAGGAGGGTAGACCTCTTTCCACTGGCCATCACAGACTTCCAACCTGACCAGGTTTACATTAAGTACTTACATTCACGATCCTGCACACCAGCATCAGTGTAGCATATTATACGTTGCACATGTCCAGTTGCCTGTGACGTAACTGTGTACAGGCCCATTTTACAAACTTCCACTCAGGTACCCATGCATCCCCTGTGATTAACACCTCTCCAGCCAGAATCAAAGTTCAGCTTCTTTATTTGCACTTTAACTGTGCATCTTCCACACCCTGGTAGTGTAGTAAAAACAGGAACAGCTGTCACAGTCCAGTGCCCATACACAGTTTATAGGAAGAATCCTGTTCCCAAGGTCAGGGTTGCATTTCAGTACATCTGACTCAATTACTGGGAAAGCCTATTCTGAAGGAAGCCTACATGGAATAACCAAAGTCATGGGTCCTCTGTCCTGGCTCTGCATTCTGTTTCCTCAATTTTTTTTTATCAACTGCGTATTGCTAAACTCCACCCACTCTATTTATAAGGGATTTCACCAGAGAGAACTGAACTGTGGCCTCGCTTCCTGGGAAGGAACAAAAAGGAGCCTTAAAAAAGGGAAACATGGTAACAACCACTAAGAGGTGCATGGGGCACAAGAGATCAACACTCCTTGCAGAGTTGATTTCTGAAGACAAATTAGGAGACAATTTCTCTTCATTGGAGCAACGTTTGGGGATGTGGACAACAGGGGGGATATGTATTTACTTTCCAGAAACAGCTTTTATTCTAACAATATTTTCTAGCAACAGTCACTTTAAAGTGTTACTAAACCCAGGACGCTGCATTCACTATATCTGGTCCCCTACAGTACACACAACATGGAAATGCAATTATTATAGTAAATATAAACTGCTAAATACCTTTTCTCATCAGCAGTTAGAGCAGTCTTATGGCTTCTATCAGTGTCTGGTTAAAGCTTGTAATAGGAGTTTTCATTCTACTCTGATTGTCCTATGAGGCTGCAGGACCCCTGACCCTCTGTCTGGACAGTGCTGATTGGCCCTGTGCTGATCACATGCATTCTCCCAAGAAAAAAAAAAACTTTCTAGCAATACACACCAAACTGAGCATGTGCAGCCTGCCCCAAGGCTCTGTTCTATCAGCAAATAGATTGGGAACAGTGGAAGAAGGGGAGGTTCAAGGAAGACAGGATCAAACAGCCTTTTTACACAATGCAGAGGATTAATCCCTTAGTTTCTACAGTGAGTATAACTAGCATGATTTACTGCATATACAGACTGATATTACTGTTGTAGGTTTAGGAAGGAAGGAACTCTGGGGAATAGGAACTCCTCGAAGCGCGTCAGCCTATGCCACAGGTGTCAAACACAAGGCCCAGGGGCCAAATCCGGCCCTCCGGGTCGTTTCATGTGGCCCTCACACCTTAGCTGCAGCACTCCCCTCATCTCCACCACCCCCTGTCTCAACAGTCGGCCACAGAGTGGAAGACAGAACTCCTTCAGATCCTGCTATCTTCTGTGCAGCTTCAGCACCCCCTCATCTTCACCTTCCCTGGTCTCAGCATTCAGAAGACTCCAGCTCTCCTGTGATCCTCCTCTAGACCCTGCTCATTCTGCTCCCAAGTCTGCCCCCATTGTGGGGGGCTCTTGGCATCTGATGTAAGGGGAGGTGGTCCTCTGGACATCTAGTCTTACCTATACAACCGGCCCTTTCAGGGCAACCATAATGCTGATACGGCCCACGATGAAATCAAGTTTGACACCCCTGGCCTATGCCATTGCGTGATAGCCCCAGGGGATGGGGATAGCTTCATGCGGACTCTTATGGAGAACTGATATGATGTGCTTTTATTCAAGTTTTCACTTGTGAGTATGATACTTATTTTTTTTTATTCAATAAAACTTTTACTGAGGGTAATGCGCTAGGCCATGCTCCTTCTATTTTCTTTATCTTTTAACACTTTAAGGTTTGCAGTGGGAGCTACTTATACTTTCATTTTCTCTCTGTAGTTCAGCTCCCCTCATGCAACAGTGAGTTGGCAGATTGTCATCCTTCTAATATCAAATGTAAATACAAAGCAGGTGTGTGGGAAGAGGGGAGAGAACAGAGCGCTGAGTTTTCTGTACCTGTATGACTTTACTGTTTATATTGTCACCGTTCAGTTTTCAGGGAGAATTGTACCATACTGACTGTAGCTATAGAGGTAATCAGTGATTTATTTAAAGTAGAATTATGGTCAAAATGAAGAAATCAATATGTTATGTACCTATACAGTCTGTTAACCAGAGCACTTTTTGCGATTCGGCACTGCGTCGCTTTAACTGACAATTGCGCGGTCGTGCGACGTTGTAACCAAACAAAATCTGCGTCTTTTTTTTCCCACAAATAGAGCTTTCTTTTGGTGGTATTTGATCACCTCTGCGTAATTTCTGATCGCCGCTATAAACAAAAGAGGACGACAATTTGGCAAAAACAAAAAACAACAAATTTCTTACTTTTTGCTCAAATACAAATCCAAAAAAAAATTGGTTTTGGCCGATTTATATTCTTCCTCATATTTTTGGTAAAAAAATTTGCAATCGGCGTTTATTGATTGCCCAAAAGTTGCCACCTTTACGGACGATGAGAATTAATTTCTGGGGTTTTTATTATTTTTTAATTTTTTACTAGTAATGGCGGCGATCTGCGATTTTTAGCGGTACTGCGAAATTGCAGCGGACATGTCGGACTATTTTGATACTTTTTTGGGACCACTGGCATTTATACAGCGATCAGTGCTATAAAAATGCACTGATTACTGTGTAAATGCCATTGGCAGTGAAGGGGTTAACCTGCAGGGGGTGCTCTAAGGGTTAACTGTGTTCCCTGGGCGTGTTCTAACTGTGTGTGGGCTGCCCTGGCAGGTTGAGGGGAGTTATCACGGCTTCCATATGGAGGAAGCCTGTGATAACCGCCCTTCCCCTCTATGAGAACGGAGATCTGTGTTTACTTACACGGACCTCCATTCTCTCACTGCGGGGGGGCCATCGTGGGTAGCCGGCGGCGATCGAGTCTGCCCTACCCCCTCCCTGGCCCCCCCGGACACAGTGAGCGCATGAGCGTGCCTCCGGCGGCGCATGCGCGCTCACAGCACTAGTTATCGCAGCCGCCGTCATATGACGGTGGTTTGTGATAACGAGCCACTCTGTCGCTGTCAGACTGCGGTCGGCAACTGGTTAAACATGTCACTGATTGTTTTGCAAAAAAGCAGTAAGGATGTTGAGATCTCTACCTTGTTTCCAGCTCTCATGTGCACTTCCTTTAGTGAGGTCACAACTTTATTTCCTGGTTTTTGAATTGCCTGTGTTGAACACATGTTGTCCCCATTTGCGTCTATCTCTCTGCAAAAAAATGTCCTGACATCAGTGGGGGAGGGGCTCTTGTATCACATGCAAAGCTGAGGGATTTCATTTTACACAGAATTCCAATTAGGCTCTGCCCATGACTGACCCGTGAAGCCTGCCCACTCCCATGTCCCTCCTTTGCCTGCCCACTGCTTTAGATCCTAGTCCTAGCTTGTGCTGTTTTACATAGCACACACCCTGCTATTGATTGGTAGATGGGTGTCTGTTATGTAAAATAGACTGAGCATCATAGAAGACTTGGAGGACTGATAGATAGACAAGCTATTTCACTGACAGGAAATTACATCTGAGCTCTGCTCAACTCCTCCCATCATCATTACTAGTATACACCAAAGGAGGACTGCTGGAGGGGATTATAGACCAGAATTGCAGTATATGGTAGGAAAATAATCATTTGAGTTTTTATGTTTATTACCATGTGTAACTTTCAGGTATTTATATGAGCATTTGCTAAAAAATGTATGTTGCCTTTAGTTGTACTTTAAAGCTTATTTACCCCTTGTTGAGAATATGTGACTATTGGAATGTCCATAACCTGGCCACAGTTCTACCATGTTACAACTATGTTAAGTTGAAAATTAATGTACAGGCGGTCCCCTAGTTACAAACTTGCAAACGACTCCTACTTACAAACGGAGGGAGACAACAGGAAGTGAGGAAATCTCCCCCTAGGAAGGGAAATTCACTTCTGTAAGAGTTATCATGGGAAAAAGGGGTCTCCACTGATGCTTTATCATCAAGGTTTGTTTCCACAACAACTTAAAATTTTCAAAATCCAATTATCATTGGGACAGGAAGTGAGGTGAAATCTTCTGAACAGAAACATAGACAGCAAAGCAAACATTACAGGGGTGTTACCCCTTCCCTATGCTATCCTAAAAGCTCAAAAATATTTTTTTTGGCTGGAGCAACACTTAAAAAATATACCTGTTTCGACTTACAAACAAATTCGACTTATGAACAAACCTACAGTCCCTATCTTGTTTGTAACCCGGGGACCACCTGTACACTGTAACCCATTATACCCTCTACTTAGTGCTTGTAGTTACTTTGCAGTAGCTTCACTGCTTGGCTCTTTTGATTTGCATCTTCAGTGTAACCCCCTTTCATCCTATGCTATAATTGTAGGATAAAATATTTCCTGTTATGTTCCTTAGAGTATGCTCATGCATTTTTTTATATGTGTTTGTTTGTGAAACTGACAAAACTGAAAAAATAAAGAAATCTACTGAACATTAAAACATACACAAACATTTTTTTGGAAATTACACTCCTACCACAATCAAGGGAGAACATAAAAAATAATTATAGTTTCCTATATTTCCTTGCTCCCACAGGCTTCCTTGACCACGATGAGTCCCTCAAAGCCTCTTCTCTCTGCAGCTTCAGCGGTTGCAGGCACTCATATACAGTACAGGACCAGCAATCCTGCATTGTAGGTGAGGTTACAAAGGACCTGCCCACAACCTCAAGCATATTGGAGAGAGAAGAGCACCAACTGCATGGGGAGTGAATAATATAGTATGGTTACTTTTTTTCTGCACTCCCTAAACTCAACAAGCATTTAAAAGAGAAGTATGGGATTAGAAAACAATAAATAAACAGTGGCGCCTGCTGGTTTTTTATTTTTTTCGGGGCGGCAATAAACCCCCCCCGGATGGGCAGCGGCACTTAACCAGCACCCCACCCCCCCTCCCGGGCGGCCAACCGTACTTAACCAGCACCCCCCCTCGCCCGCTGTCTCTTCTCTCCTCCTGCTAGGTGTCCAATAGGATCACGTGTCCTTTCAGCCAAGCGGGTGAAGGGTCTCAGACTTGCTTCCCGATTGGCCGGGAGGAGGATCGGTGTGGCGATAGTGAATATTCATTCGTTATCGGCACACAACTGGATGGGCCCGGAGCCCACCCTTTTTGAAGCCTATTAGAGCCTCTGGCTCTAATCACATGCTTCAAAAACATACCCCCCCATTGGAATCCATGTATCCGGCACCCCTGTATGTAGATAAGGGTGCCGGACGCATGGATGGAGGGGCGGTGCCTGTGTAACCCTAATGCATGGGCCGCCACTGTAAACAATCATACTTACCTAGATGGCTGCAGCACCGATCCCAGCTGCATCTGTCCCTGGACACCTCTAAGACCGAGAACTGAGCGATCAAACACCTCTGATGGCTCAGCTCTTCAGCCTGCAGAGAGCCGATGACTGTCAATCACTGGCTTTCTGCTCTGCCCCTCCAGCGCTTTACTGGAGCGCTGAGTTATGCAGGGGGCAGGAGCAGCTGTCTCAGCCTCTCAGTGAATTGCTAAGAGTCATCTGCTGGTCCAGGCTTCTGGACGGATCCTGACCATATGGTTGGGATCTTTTCAGAGCCTAGACCGGGCCTGTGAGCTTTAGGCCACTGTCGGCTGAAAACAGGCCACAGGAGTTTCAGAACAAACTGCACTTCTGTGATCCATAGGAAAAGTATTGCCAAAAAAGCTTTGGCTATACAGCTCCTTTAACCACTTACTTAATTATGAATTCCCGCCAGGTCATCATTTGTCTATAGGCCGGTCGGGGAATTCATTATCCTGACCAGATGTTCATTGACATCTTTCAGGATAACCCGCAATTGCGCGCCCGCAGAGGCGCGCATTGGGGCAATCAGTGGTGCGGTGTGTCAGTCTGACACATTGCATTACCGATCCATCGGAAGCTCTTTACCACGTGATCAGCTGTGACCAATCACAGCCGGTCACAGTGTAAACAGGAAAGGCTGTTTATCAGCTTTTCCTCTACTCGCGTCTGCAGACAAGAATAGAGGAGAGCCGATCGGTGGCTCTCCTGACAGGGGGGTCTGCACTGATTGTTTATCAGCGCAGCCCCCCATAGGATCGCCACCCAGGACCACCAGGGAGAGACCACCCAGGACCACCAGGCAAGCCCACCCTGACCACCAGGGAGCCCACCAGGTAAGGGGCACAGTGCCCAACAGGCCGATCTCTGATGCCACCCAGGACCACCAGGGATGCCTCCAAAAAATGCCAAATAGCATTGCTGCCTATCAGTGCCCACCATTGCCCACCAGTGCCACCTATCAGTGCCCACCAGTGCCACCTATTAGTGCCCCCCATCAGTGCCACCTATCAGTTCCCATCAGTGCCACCTATGAGTGCCCATTGCCACCTATCAGTGCCACCTATGAGTACCCATCAGTGCTGCTTATCAGTGCCCATCAGTGCTGCTTATTAGTGCCGCCTATCAGTGCTCCATATATGTGCCTCATCATCAGTGCCGTTAGTGCCACCTCATCAGTGCCAATCAGTACTGCCTCATCAGTGCCTGTCACTGCAGCCTCATCAGTGCCCGTCAGTGATGGAGAAAATGTACTTATTTTACAAAGTGTTGTGGCAGAAACTTTTTTTTTTCAAAATGTTCAGGCTTTTTTATTTGTAGCACAAAAAATAAAAACCCCAGAGATGATCAAATACCATCAAAAGACAGCTCTATTTGTAGGGATAAAAGGATAAACATTTTTTTTTGGGTACAGGGTTGCATGACCGCGCAATTGTCATTCAAGCTGCGACAGAGCTTAAAATTGGTCTGAACGGGAAGGGGGGTAAGTGCCCGGTATTGAAGTGGTTAACCTTTGGGGTTGCTGGGAAAGCCCCACTCTACCAGCCCCCCACCCACATTTTCTTTAACTTTTACTTGAGTTTTACATTAAACCCTGGAAAACCCGCCGAGTTTTGCTTTAAACCTCTAGTTCATGTACTATTAATACCTAGTTTAGTCTTCTAAGAAATGACTTCCAATGCATAAAAAAGTTGGAATCAACTAAAGAATTTTGATATGGATCACCAATAGACTTATTAGTCTTTAGAATTGCTGAAAAATAATGAAGATATGAACACCTGTACCAGAACATAAATGCTTCATACTCAATCCTATGTGAATCCTCAATGATGTTTATTTCACGCTGTCATAATCCTATAAAAAGAAACTTGGCTTTGAGACAACTTTTCAACACTCTGCTCAAGAACAGCAGACTTTTTTTCTGAATTTTGTTTCTTTCCCCTTAGCACATTCACCAGAAATATAATGATGCTTTAAATTTTATTCTTTATGACATCTTTTTGACATGTAAAATTTCTTTCACAGACTTATCATGTTTGCATCTTATTCTTCAACCGTGTAGATGCACAAGATAGAATCTCTTTCATCAAAAAAATAAATAAATAAATAAACCCAATCAAAGAAGGCTTTTTTTTCCTGACTTAAATATCACTGATCAAAGTTCTAAAGTCTGACTATCAAAGTCTAACTACAGTTGATATGTATTTTTTTTATAATATTGTGTGGACGATAAAAAAATATGGTTATTTCATAATAATGCTTCAATTATTTATCTATTTATTTTTATACTTGACAGTCTGTAGATGGATTACTTCCTTGATCTAACTTCACTTATCATTCCCGTTTTATCTCTTCTCAGCAATGCTCTATTCTAAAACTCTCTATGTTTTCCCATTAATAATGGCTTGAAGCATTATGTTTTCAAGTTAGATTTTTCTACTTAATGCTTTAAGGATCGATTTATACACACACTTAATTAATCACATATTGATACTCCTATAATAGTGGTCTGATTTTAAATTATTACGCAAATCAATTTTTTTCATATCTTTTTTGTTTTGTGACGAAGTTAGTTATATGTAAAATCCAAGATGATTTAATTCTGTATTATTTTTAACTTTGTTTTCATACCACCATGTAAATGATTTGTCTCCATTCAAAACAGTTCTGTTTATAGGTTGTAATACAAATTTACCCCTCTAGTTGTAAATTGCAAATTTACCCCCGCTGAGTTGTAAAGCTGTGTTTTATTTTTCTCTAACTATAAAAACTTGTCAGGTGACTACGCTGCCAGGCATGGTGGGCACTATGGCATCTTTTTGATATATGTGCTTGTTTTGATCGGATATGATTCTGAGTTGTGACATTTCAATGTAGTTCATGAAGTTTCCAGTAAGTGGCAGCAAATACTTCTGAATAATTGCAGTGAGGCATTACTGCTATAGAAATACAATTATTTATCCACAAAAAGTAAAATGGGAAAATGAACACCAGAACTGAAATGTTGTTTTCCAGCTCTTCATTGTTAATAATTCAAATTTAAAATGCAAGCCTGATCATTTCTTATGGAAAGAAGGCTCAAAGTAAACAACGTCAAAAATGATATGCAGTCTGAGTAACTAGAATATACCGTCTACCATATCCATCAGTACAAAACGTTGTTCTTTTCCGACTTGAGGCTCCTAAAAGCTGTGATTGAGGGCGGAACTTTATGAGCACTAAATTGAGATACAAATATGGTAAAATGTATATCATTTATTGGTACAACAAACATAAAAAATATAAAAATTGTAATGAACTTACATAGCGTGATATAATAGTGAGCATACTAATAATACAAAGTATTATTACTTTGTACTAAAAACTTTGTATTATTGTATGTTCACTATCATGTCACTCTATGTACGTTCATTACAATTTTTATATTTTTTATGTTTGTTGCACCAATAAATTATATACATTTTACCATATTTGTATCTCAATTTAGTGCCCATAAAGTCCCACCCTCAGAGGGAACTGTCTTTTGGTGTCTATGCTTAGGGATCATGGCACTCTACCCACTTTAGCCAGATCTTCTGTTTTATTGTAATTTATTGCACCAATGCCCTGTGCAAAATTATATTAAAGTGGAACTTCACCTGAAAGGGGAAGTTCTGCTCTTCGTCCCTCCCCCATCGGCTTCTTAACATTTGGCACAAGATCATTTTTTTGTTGGGGGAGGGGGTGCGGGTTCCCGGTTTTGACAAATACCCGCTACCCCACTTCTGAGCGTATGTTCGGCCTCCCCTCCTTCCCCCCACAGCTATCTGGGACACGTCATAGGTCTCAGAAAGCTGCAGGACCAATCAGATAGCACAGCGCCGCTTGTGCATGCTCAGTGAGCAGCCGGCTGTGAAGCCGCAAGCAGTCACAGCCAGCTGCCCACAGTTAGTATGCCAGCGTCTGGTGACAGAAGTCCAGATTTTGTAGCTGCTGACTTTTAATTTTTCAACAGATGACAGAACAACCGCTTTAAATAATCCTTTTAGTGGTATTTCAAATAACAAAGAAAACAGGGCCACTTCACAACTGATGATGGGTTTATGGGGCCTATCTTCAGGTTCAGGACTTACACACAATGTGAGAAAAGTTGACCTCTTGGGAGCATACCTCCAATTCATTGGGCCTCGTAGCAAAATTTTGATCCCCCCCCCCCACCCACCCACCTCCTTCTGTAACATATGGCATGGTCCATTGGGCAATAGTGTTTATCTTAACAGAAAGTATGTCTAAATCAAGGACCGGAAGCAGAAAAAGTGGTAACATAGACATGGCACTATTTCAGGAGTGACCAGTGCTATGGACTGAAGTCTTCGGGGAAGAGCAACAATGCAGGAAATTAATTTTTGACCTTAATTTCCCAGCCAACTACTCAATAGCTCACCAGCATTTTGTACCATAAACAGATCTTTGTGGGGGTATGACATCTTAGGGGTTTGCTGTAAATTCAACAGCCCTCCCACCAACAAGTGCTGAACACTGTGGTTTAGTAGTGTGTAAACTATATACAGTATCTCACAAAAGTGATTACACCCCTCACATTTTTGTAAATATTTTATTATATCTTTTCATGTGACAACACTGAAGAAATGACACATTTCTACAATGTAAAGTAGTGAGTGTACAGCTTGTATAACAGTGTAAATTTGCTGCCCCCTCAAAATAACTCAACACACAGCCATTAATGTCTAAACCACTGGCAACAAAAGTGAGCATACCCCTAAGTGAAAATGTCCATATTGGGCCCAATTAGCCATTTTCCCTTCATGGTGTCATGTGACTTGTTAGTGTTACAAGGTCTCAGGTGTGAATGGGGAGCAGGTGTGTTAAATTTGGTGTTATCACTCTCACTCTCTCATACGGGTCACTGGAAGTTCAACATGGCACCTCATGGCAAAGAACTCTCTGATGATCTGAAAAAAAGAATTGTTGCTCTACATAAAGATGGCCTAGGCCAGGGATAAGCAATTAGCGGACCTCCAGCTGTTGCAAAACTACAAGTCCCATCATGCCTCTGCCTCTGGATGCCATGCTTGTGGCTGTCAGAGTCTTGCTATGCCTCATGGGATTTGTAGTTCTGCAACAGCTGGAGGTCCGCTAATTGCATATCCCTGGCCTAGGCTATAAGAAAATTGCCAAGACCCTGAAACTAAGCTGCAGCATGGTGGCCAAGACCAAACAGTAGTTTAACAGGACAGGTACCACTCAGAACAGGCCTCGCCATGGTCGACCAAGAAAGTTGAGTGCACCCGCTCAGTATCATATCCAGAGGTTGTCTTTGGGAAATAGACGTATGAGTGCTGCCAACATTGCTGCAGAGGTTGAAGGGGTGGGGAGTCAGCCTGTCAGTGCTCAGACCATACACCGCACACTGCATCAAATTGGGCTGCATGGCTGTCATCCCAGAAGGAAGCCTCTTCTAACGAAGATGCACAAGAAAGCCCGCAAACAGTTTGCTGAAGACAAGCAGACTAAGGACATGGATTATTGGAACCATGTCCTGTGGTCTGATGAGACCAAGATAAGCTTAATTGGTTCAGATGGTGTCAAGCATGTGTGGCGGCAATCAGGTGAGGAATACAAAGACAAGTGTGTCTTGCCTACAGTCAAGCATGGTGGTGGGAGTGTCATGGTCTGGGGCTGCATGAGTGCTGCCGGCACTGGGGAGCTACAGTTCATTGAGGGAACCATGAATGCCAACATGTACTGTGACATACTGAAGCAGAGCATGATCCCCTCTCTTCGGAGACTGGGCTGCAAGGCAGTATTCCAACATGATAACGACCCCAAACACACCTCCAAGACTACCACTGCCTTGCTAAAGAAGGTGAGGGTAAAGGTGATGGACTGGCAAAGCATGTCTCCAGACCTAAACCCTATTGAGCATCTGTGGGGCATCCTCAAACGGAAGGTAGAGGAGCGCAAGGTCTCTAACATCCACTAGCTCCGCGATGTCATCATGGAGGAGTGGAAGAGGACTCCAGTGGCAACCTGTAAAGCTCTGGTGAACTTCATGCCCAAGACGGTTAAGGCAGTGCTGGAAAATAATGGTGGCTACACAAAATATTGACACTTTGGGCCCAATTTGGACATTTTCACTTAGGGGTGTACTCACTTTTGTTGGCAGTGGTTTAGACATTAATGGCTGTGTGTTGAGTTATTTTGAGGGGACAGCAAATTACACTGTTATACAAGCTGTACACTCACTACTTTACATTGTAGCAAAGTGTAATTTCTTCAGTGTTGTCACATGAAAAGATAGAAGAAAATATTTACACAAATGTGAGGGGTGTACTTACTTTTGTGAGATACTGTATAATATTTTAAATTGATATTATTACGTATTAGTGCTCCTATGCACAATTACTGTAAACCTAATGCAAACCATGTATTTTTTTTCAGAATTACAAGCTTCAAATGTCTTATTGCTTTTTAGTTAAGAAGACCCTTTGAGATTTTTCAGCCTCAGGAATACTGTTAGGGATGCAGGGGTATTAACAGAGTTATGCCCAGGATGACCAGAAGCTTTGGAGGCAATATACTTATTCATATGTAGCACCCTATACTTATGTAGGAGTCAGGCAGTAGGTTTTTGGTAGGTGAGGAAATTGTAATCAGGCCTGACTGAGGTGCAGGCCTGATTGTTTTTGTTTCTGGGCTGAGAGTGGCTCAGGTAGGACTGGGTGATTCACAGATGAGGTCACCGGAACCTCCCACTTCTTTCCAGAGATTGGTTTAATGTTCTGGACAGAGAGCTGGGAGGGAGGTGTAGCCATCTGGGGTATTCTAAAGAGCCCTGACCAATCCCGCAGGCCTCCTTAAATACACAGGGTCAGCCCAAACTGGGTGGAGTGAGTTTGGGTGGAAGAGCTAGAATGTAGCTGAAGTTGCGGAAGCCTCACCTAAGAGCCCCCAGTCTGGGGGGGGGGGGGGTCTTGAGGCCTGGGAGCTCGGGTGCAGCCAGTAGGACAGTGAGATCCTGGAGGAGAAGCACAATGGAGCAGGAGAGCAACAGGCAGTGCTACTGGAGAAGCTCAGCAAGGAGTCCACCGGGTGGTCGGTGAGTGGCAAACACCCTGGAAAGCTGTAGAAGCATGCCGGAGCGGATTGGGGTGAGAGACAATCTGGGAAGGATGCAGAAGTCAGTGTTGTGCCACTGTGGTAGTGGAAAAGGCCAAAGCAGCTGGGGTGGCTGACAGGGCCTGGAGCAAGAGGATTGGCTGGGAGTAGTAGTCCATCAGGCCAGCTAGCACAGCTGTGTTTTCTTCACAAACGGAGACTGACTGTCCCTACTTGTAATGGGTGGTTCTGAGGTCTTGCTCACCCCATGGCAGGCCTCACCATGTGCTAGTCAGGCTGAAGAAATGAGAAGGCCTAGTAAATTTCCTTCTGGGCCTGAAGAAGTAATGTGCAGGAGAGAGGAACCAAGTGATGTGCTGGAGGAAGATAAAAGATGTGCTGGAGGACAAGAAGTGATGTATATACAGAGGTGTATATAGTGGTCCAGTGTAAATGATGAACTAATTCTGTGGGCATCCCATAACATCCCAATTCCCATCCATGTTCAAATCATCTAACAAAACAAAACAAAGTACCAGCCTGTTCTGGGACTCTGGAGCGGTATGGATCTGATTGAGGGCAGTGTGAGCAGGTGAACCACAACACTCAGCCACCCCTAGGGGGGCCATTGGCTACACATAGATAGGAATCTGGCAAATTAGATCTGGGTCTAGCATGGTCCTGTGCATCTGAAGTCAGCTCTACTGGAATGGAGACCTCAGACAACTTCCCTAGTGGGGCCACCTTTCCACCCTCAGGCACCATAGCAGCTGCGTGGGCTGTGTGGGTATAGTTATGTCACTCCCCCTAGTAACAAAGTGCACCAAGGTTCATAGGGGAGCATCTGTAACACTGTGTAAGACAGGAGCTTTAGTTTTTAAAAAATGACAGGCTGACTTTAAGTGCAAACTCAAAATCACTAAACCCGTTTTGGCTGTAATATTCAGCTTTAGTCCAGGGTCCAGGCACTTTTTCTACTGCTAGAAGTCCTCAGTCTAATGGCCAGCATGGTTTAACCCACTTCCTCTGAGCGGAAGTCATCCTGAACCTGCCCCTTCCTATGACTGGGCAGTGAAAGTAGAAGCAGCACAGTGATTACCTTATCTCGCTGTCACCTTCCTATCTCCTCCTATCAGCATGCTTCCTGCCAGCATGTGAACTGATTGACTCTATGCACTGCTTCTATTTTCTCACACACGCTCTGGTATACATGGATTGCAAGAGTCTGATAACCAGGTGATATCCAGGAATTTACACTGCATGCATTAAACAATACGTGTAATGATGTATTAATGATTACTGAGCTGCAGTCATTTCTGTATTTTATATCTGCCTAAAGTCCAGCTTTACCCCAGGAAGGATTTCCCATTGTAGGACCAGAGCACTTTTTGTGATTCGGCACTCCGTCGCTTTAACTGGAAATTGCGCAGTTGTGCGTCTTTGTACCCAAAAGAAATTTGCGTCCTTTTTCCCACAAATAGAGTTTTCTTTTGGTGGTATTTGATCACCTCTGTGTTATTTCTGAGCACCGCTATAAACAAAAAAGGAGCGACAATTTTTCAAAAAAACCCCAATATTTCTTACTTTTTGCTAAAATTCAAATTAAAAAAAAAAAATATAAAAAACTAATTTATTCATTGGTTTTGGCCGATTTATAGTCTTCCTCATATTTTTGGTAAAAAAAAATCGCAATCGGCGTTTATTGATTGGTTTGCGCAAAAGTTGCTGCCTTTACAAACCATGAGAATTAATTTCTGGCGTTTTTACAATTTTTTTTTTTTTTTAGTGGTAATGGCCACGATCTGCAATTTTTATCGGGACTTTGATATTGGGGCGGACATGTCGAACATTTTTGACACTTTTTTGGGACCAATCACAGCGATCAGAAATTTAAATATCCACTGATTACTGTGTAAATGACATTGGCAGTAAAGGGGTTAACCTGCAGGGGGAGATCTAGGGGTTAACTGTGTTCCCTAGGCATGTTCTAACTGTGAGGGGGCTGGACTACCATGGGCATAAGAGATCTAACTGATCCCAGTGACAGGAATCAGTAGATCTCTTACATGCCCACTGACAGAGAGGGGAACCACCATGTTTACATCGGCGGTTCCCCGTTCTTTCTCTCTGGCAGATCATCACGGCTCGCCGGCAGACATCGGGTCCGCCTGAGCTGCGGGCACACTCCTGCAGAGTGCGGCGGGCATGGATTATATATGGCGATTCACGAAACACCACCCTGCCGTAGTAAATATGCGGCAAGCGGTTGGGAACCGGTTAAATACATAGTAGAAATGTGGGAAGTGTTTTACCAGTCAAAGGTTTTGTAATTCTGCTCAGCCAGTTATATGATCCCCTGTCAAAAAGTACAGCCAGAGCCTAAAGTTAGTAGTGCCACAATCCAGCAGCGCTAGGATTTACTGCTTATAGCTCAGCTGCTCTATTCCAACACCATAAACTCAATGTCAAGCTGTCTAAATTACCACATATACAGTGCTAGCATATATTTTATTAGAAAGCAAGATATTATAAATTGTCCATGCTTAAATAAAGTTTCCAAAATTTCTTAAAGCGTTTGTTAACCCAAAAAAAAAATGCTGCTTCTGTCTCTTTAATGTGCAATTAGCAGCATGGTGCTTTTGCTTTTTAAATTATCCCTCTGTATCCCCTAAAATATCTGCTTGATAATGCCAGGTCATGACTTCCCCCCTGAGTACTGACTCCCCTTATTATGTAGCTGATCTTGAGAGCCCGTGGTCTGTGCAGTCTGTCACTAGCAGCTCTCCTATGCCGGTCTTGAGCTCCCCCTCCTCCCCCTCCCTCTCCCTGTCAGTACATAGGGTCTCTTCTCTGCTCTCATAATTAACTTTAAAAGCTCTTATCACCTCTGTATTAGAACAAGAAGTTACCCTGTGTCTGTGTTATATCCAGGGGGGTCGCCAGGGGGTGGCTATCAGGGCTTCAGCCCCAAATGTCACTCCCTCAGTCCCAAGCCTCCCGAGGGGCCCCTAATGGCGGTGTAAAGTCCCCCGCTAGACAGAGCCGTGGGCGGGCGACCTGACTAAGCCGCTGGCGGGTGACCTGACTAAGCTGCAGGCGAGTGGCTTGATAGAGCAGCGAGCGGGAGTGGTAGGATCCATTGGTGCACAGGGTCTGTTGTTCTTCCTGGAGCACTGCAAGACCTTCGGCCAGCACGCACCACTCCTCCAGTGATGACAGCCAACAAGAAGTCAGTACATCATAGCTGCCAGGACCCCTTTCCTGCCACCACTTCCAGTCCACACATCCCGCTGCATTTGGAGCGGTGGGATCCACGTCAAGTGGGCTCCACCGTCTCTCTGCCGAGACTGTCGGGGGGGAGGGGGGAGTCCAGGCCGTGAGTCCCGAGACACAAGTCAACCGGCACCGACGACCTTTCTACACCTATTCCCTCCTCCCCCTAGGACCGCCGACACAACATATCGGGGCTACCGCCGATAGTCTCGACCTACTTTCCACCCCACAGACGGGTTTTTGGACACCGTTTGGTTCTCTCTGCCACCTCGGGTGAACTGCACCTAGGGTGGCGAGGTTTACGTCGCCCTACACACCTGACCTTCACCACCGTCCTTTCCCCAGGACCGTCGATACTACATGACT
>BLSH010002283.1:754687-787282 GCA_018402905.1 Glandirana rugosa
GAGGTAAATGTGCCCTGCGATAAAATCGGAGGGGACTTACTATAAAAAACTGTCGATCTTCGGCCGCAAATTTTGCGGTAAAACGGTGCAAAACGTACGTCGCAAAACGGCGCAAGCGCAGATCCTCGTAAAAATTTCGTAAAAAAAAATTACGTTTGCGGACATGTGAATTGTCAGGATCTGCACTCAATGGCACAAATCGCCGCAAATGTTCGACAAACCGCAAAGTTTACTTGAAAATGCTCCTAGACGCGAACGCGGCAAAACGCTGCATGCAAAACGTGGCAAAATGGCGTTTTAAACGCCGGCTTCTAGCTGTCAAAAAATATCATTCAGGGGAGGCTAAAATAGCGTCCCGTGTAAATGGAGCTATGTTATTAGGAACATACAACAAATATAACGTAGGCGTTATACTAATTTGGCTGCAAAAAGGGGAAATACACTTAAAAGAAAGGCAGCAGTATCTATAACCCTGGAACTAGCTCAGATTGCCTGGCTTATTATTAGGAATTCTCAGTTCGTCAAAGAAAATCAGCCTGATTATCTAGTGTGAGACTCACTAGATTAGCTCACCCCTCAATTGCTGTCCTTCCAGCCTGTATAAATGTGACTCTTGCTGTCAATATCGTAAGCTCTCCATCTCTCCGCGTCTAATCTCCCCCCTTTACCCTCCCTGTCTGTGCAATGAATCCGCTCACTGTCATGTTAGAACTCCTATCTCTCTGTTGTGTTCTCTCCCCCTGTGGGACACAATTAAATATCATCTCATGAATTGGTTCTAATCTGGTAACTTGTAATTTAGCTGGAAATCAAATCAACAACATATACAGAACAGTCGACCTCTATATATGCAGATTTAAAGGATCAGAAATCAGAGCAAAGTGATTATCCTTCATTTAGATGCAACAGTGAGTGCTTTTGTAATAAAATGAAAAATAACAAAAGCTGGGCAAACACGATGCTTTGAATGGACGACTTAGATGGAATTCTGAGGAATATCAGAATTACAGAACCCATCCATCCAGAAAACGTATTTAATGACACTCCACAAGGGTTTTCATTGATGAAGGGGCCTTCGAGGTTCTAAAGCAGGGATATGCAATTAGCGGACCTTCAGCTGTTGCAAAACTACAAGTCCCATCATGCCTCTGTCTCTGGGTGTCATGCTTGTGGCTGTCAGAGTCTTGCTATGCCTCATGGGATTTGTAGTTCTGCAACATCTGGAGGTCCGCTAATTGCATATCCCTGTTTTAAAGCTTTCACTTAACTTCAACCTAGTGAGCTATACATTTGCGTAGTTAAAATTGACGATTTAAAAGAAACCTACTGCGAGAGAAATATGGAGGCTGCTACTGCTGACCCCTTACTGAAAATACAAGCAGCCTGGGTCTCAGTATTGATTCTTTACTTTTAACACTTCAGTACATTGGTTCATGGCGATGGCCTTTTTGGTGCCAACAACAAGTGAAATTTGGAAGCCTACACATAGGGGGGAATTAGTAAAATGGGAACATGCAATATCTGGTGCAGCTCTGCATAGAAACCAATCAGTTTCCAGGTTTTATTGTCAAAGCTTAATTGAACAAGCTGAAGATAGAAGTTGATTGGCTACAATGCCCAGCTGCACCAGATTCTTAAGCCCCGTACACACGGTTCGATGATTGTATACAACAGGTCGTACTCACGACCGTTGTATGCGAAATCGATCGTTCGTATGCATGATTTGAACAGTCGAACATACGACGGTCGTACAAGGGGAGTTGTATGAGCAGACTAGAGAACTTGGTCGTACCAACAAGCTCTCATACGACCATTGTATTATGTGTACAGAGCAGTTGGTACAACAAAGTTGTATTGTGCAAAACACGCATGCTTAGAAGTCAGGAATGGCTGGATGCTAATTACATGCACCTGAACGTTCTTCTGCGGATGTACGATCATGTAGTGCAGTCAGTATGCTACATACAACAGCCAACATATGATTTGCGATGATCGTACGTACGATCGTCGTCCCGTGTGTACGAGGCTTGAGTACTCCAGTTTTAGTAATTCTACCCCAAAGTGTAGATAATCTCCTATTCTAAAGCATCCTCAAAGATGGCATGGTAGCCAATCAGCTTCTAACTTTAGCTCGTTCAATTAAAGGGGTTGTAAAGGCAGAAGGTTTTTTATTTATCTTAATACATTCTATGCATTATAAAAAGCCTTTTGTGTGTAGCAGCCCCCCTCAGTCCCCCTAACACTTACCTGAGGTCCCCCTCTGTCCAGCGATGTTCACGAGTGTCTAAGCTGTCTGAGATTCTCCCTCCCTGATTGCCTGATACCCAGCAGCGGCGCCATTCACTGCTGCTGCTGTCAATCAAAGTCAGCTAGCCAATCAGGAGAGAGAGAGGGTCGGGGCTCCGTGTCTGAATTGACACAGGGAGCTGTGATTCGGCTTGGGTGCCCCCATAGCAAGCTGCTTGTTGTGGGGGCACTGAATAGGAGGGAGGGGCCAGGAGCACAGAAGAGGGAGCCGAGAAGAGGAGGATCTGGGCTGCTCTGTGAAAATCCACTGCAACAGAGCAGGTAAGTATAACATATTTGTTATTTTTATAGGAAAATAAATGAGACTTTACAATCACTTTAAGCTTTGACAAAGAAACCTGGAAGCTGATTGGTTTCTATGAAGAGATGTACCAGATTTTGCATTCTCCAGTTTTAGTAACTTGACCCCTTAGTGTTCTATTACACAGATGGCTCTGAAAACAGATGCACAATAGATTGCTTATCAGATCACAATTTAGATCTGGTACACAGACTGACAGGAGGAAATACTGCCACAGACTGAAGGCCTGTTTTTTGATCCTGAAGGGCATTAAACATTGGTATATTGTACCACAACTGACATAGCTGCCTTTGGCACTCGGTTGCAGTGTTGTCCAATTGACTTTAATGGCCACATTTGGCAGTTGTACTGCATGCTGAACTTGACTACTGAGGTAAATCTAGCATGTCTTACTGCAAAGTGATGCCATGCTAGTCTGATCATCTCTTCCAAGAACAGTAGCCAGGGTAAAGCAATGACATTTTCGAACTTATTTACACTGGTGTGGTTTTTTCCAGTAAAAGTAGCAAGGGAGTTGGGGGGGCACAGGGGACTAATAAAATAAGTAGACACTAATCCTCCAATCTTTACCATTATCTGAACACTTAGCCTAAGCCCTAAAGTGAGCTCATAGTTCATTTTTAGGAGAGCTCAGCAGTGACCGTTTTGGTATTTCTCTGATCACCGGTGGGTCTAGAGAAGCTTTGTTACCCAAAACATATGTAGTGCCTGCCCCAATCTTCCAGGAGCCTAGTAGTAACTACCAGAAACCGGAAGGGCTGACATTGCTTCTCAGGGCTGAATCCATGGCTATAACGGGGAGTTTAGAACAGAAACTGGGTGTCAGTCACTTTAGATATTTTCAATACTTTAATGTAGAACTTGAAAGAAGTAGTAGGAGAGAGGGTTAGGGGAGGTTTCAGATACCATTTGCGGATCACTTACAGACTCCTTGGATCCAGAAGTAAAACAACTTTCTCTTTCCTGGATCTTGAACAACTGGATAGGCCTCTCTCATAGACCTAGCAGTTAGTAGGACTCCTGGATAGGTCCCTCTCACGGACATAGCAGCCAGTAGGACTTTAGCACACTTTAGATTGTAGAACAGCTTGACAGCATCAGAACATTTAAGCCAGCCCAGCAACACTGTATGCACAGCTTTAGATATTGGTGCGTCCTCCAAACGAGTCACCAGGCCCTCCTGAGAGACCAGCCTTCATCCTGGCTCTCTCCAGCAAGGGTCCTCCCCTGGATCTTCTCAGCTTGGCTCGGCTTCTTCCACACTGGGCAAGGCAGCCTAAGGATCACCTCAGGAATAGTAGGCACCAGGCTTCTGGGCCTACTCGCAGAGCTCACTGCAGCAGCATGTTCCCAGGCCAGGAGGGCCTGGGGTAAAAAGAGCGAGCACATGGCCCAGCTCAAATAAATACCCCCTTCCCAGAATGCACAGGGGCTAGGAACCTCCTACTGGGCTGTTCTGGAAGAAGAAGAATTATTTGTAGCTCAACCTAGTTGTATCTCTCATACTGGCCTGTGGCACCAGTGGCAGAACCAAATAAACTATACAATCAGTCTGAGCTGTCTACAGCTCAGCCAAAAACTAAATTTACACTATAGTCCCAGTTTTAGGAACAGGGGGCTACACATGTATTTTCCAAGTATCTCCAGAATGAGGAACAAATTTGTATTTCTAAGTGTGTATTAACTATATTTCAAAGGATGTTTAATCAGTTACAGAGTTTTAGAGGAGTTTCCAGGAATGTATGCTTACAGTAGGGATAACATGTATTTAGATGGTTTTAAGGTTATTTTCAAATGAATACCATGAAAGATGAGACAGTGACTATTAAATTAAGGTATTCATTCCCAAGCTAGTTAAATAAATGATCAATTCACTGTCCGACTGATAGCTGACCGGACTGTTAACAGTGAGCATAAAAAAGCCATGGCATCAATGGTCTGTAGAAGGCCAGGCCAAGCCAGAGAAGGCACCTGCCTTAGGTACAGATGGGTAGTACCTAAGCCCACCACCCAGCCATGTCCTGCACTGTGCAGCCCTGATTTATAACAATGACAAATCGGCTCTGCAGAATACACTGGGAGATCACAGCTTTTCCTGTGTAACCAGCGGTGGTTCACTTCATTGTCAGTGTCACAGAGCTCTGATGATAACACAGGGAGAACTCTCCATGGGTAATGTAGAGGACTAACTATCAGTTTTACAGCTCAGGCCCTGCTCTATATTCATTTATAAATGAAAACTACTATTGTACCTTTAAATCTTCTTTATTGTAAATCCATCAAGACATAGGGGAATCGAATATACAAAAAGAGTGATGCATTTCAGCCCCAAATGAGCCTTAGTTGTCGTAGTTGGTTGTAAGTTGGTTACGAATAAGGCGCGTTTGGGAGCTGAAGCGCATCAACCTTTTTGTATATTCAATTCCCTATTCCTCTATGTGTTGATGGATTTACAATAATGAAGATTTAAAATTTACACACTTTCTATACCAAGTTTCTGGACCTTCATATACAATATATTCGCATCATTTTAAAAATTGTGCAGCTGTTTGTCCAAGATCCTTTCCAGCAGTTTTACCATCTAATCCAGATTGTAGCACCACATTTATCTATTCTGGATGTGGAATAGCTCCTTTGTTGGTGTCAGTAAAAGGAATGGTGTTCCATCATTGGTGTCAGTGCAAGGAGTTGTGCCCCATCATTGATGTCATTGGGATTTGGAAAGTCCTCAGCATTGGGGTTGAGTGGTCAATTGATTTGTATATGCTGTATGTCCCACACTCCCCCTCTACTGGCTACATGATCCCATGACTGGAACTGTACAGGTACAAGCAAGCAGGAGGTCACTCTACCTAACAGTGTCGTTACTCTAGCAGTGCTGCAACATTGCCATTCTGCATACAGTGGCTCTGGTGGTGAGGTGAGGGCAATGAGGAGGGCCTTCTTGCACAGGGAGGAAAATTGCAAGCAATGGGCCATAACAGAGGACCACTAACGTGTGGGCTGTAGCTTGAGAACTGCTGAATTAAGAGGTCTTCCTATTTCCAAGAGCTGTTATAAGACACAAGCAATTGGGCTCTAGAACTAACAAGTTTTTTTTTCAATTGCATTGAATACAAATTAATTAATTAATATTAATACAACCCTGAATACCAAACAACAAATTACATTGTATACAGCAAACAATATTAGGATTCCATTTAAGTACATCGACAGAACAGCCTGGCTGTGATGTCCCCTGCAAAGACAGATCTATATAGCCGCATAACTTAGTATACCTCCTTTAAGTATATATATTCAACATACAACTGAAATGTTATAGAAATTCAAGAGAAATTAACAGGAGACAACCGTATTCTGCATGTGTGCAATACAATTTAGGTTATAGAATGATCTGTCTTCAATAAATTCTACCAGCTCCTAAAGTAATATAAGAAGCTGTGATTTCACTAGCTTATCATTGAAATTATTTCTGTGAAAGTCCAGAACCAGTTAAACCTCATTGCAAGATGTGTATTTCTTATCTCAGACATGTCTAAAATTGCAGGTAATTGTGTATAACTGTATAGTGAAATTGTCTATTTGTACTGCACATAATAACAGTCAGTACTCTGATCTTATCTACAGTCACTGTATTAACATTTTTTATTTGGCGAAGAATGGAATGAAGGGAAGCGCAAATTACGAATAAAAGCAGAGACCTAATGTAGATTGTGTTTCCTCATCAATGATAACATATTAACTAGATATAAAGCTGAGCTCCCGGCAAAAGATACACAGTTGCAATACATGCATGGAACTGTTTTTAGATAAAGGATATGTAGTTCTGTGTAGCCAGGCGTGTGATTTACACACCCCAGTTACCCTACATTGGCGCTATTTCCAGTTTTAGCTTTATATCTTCCTATGTCTCCTGCCTGCTCACTCGGTAATGGGTCACCAGTGTGGTTTTGCTTATTCAAATCTAGTGAGTAGGCACCTCAAAAAGGAAGCAAAGCTAAAACAGAAAATATATGTGTTACCCGCCCTGCTTTGCAACTTGGTAGAAGTATGGGAACCATAAGCCTGACTGGGCAGAATTATATACCCTTTAGTAGATAAAACAGTTCACAATCATGTGTATCACTTGGAGTTCCAATTTAAGAGTTAATACTAAAAACTTGGTCTACTGTAGAACAATGATTGCATTACACTGACAATATCAATATACCAAACTATAATATATTACACTACTTACAGATTTAGGCTGGGTTCACATCTCCCATGGATGCGGCTCGCAGCAGGGGTCCGGTGCGTCACTGTACTCCATTTCAGGGACGAATCAGGGCCGAATTTTTGGCTGAATTAGGCCCTGAGACGGAGCCAAAGATGCACAGGACTCCTGTGCAATCCGCCCTACAATGGAGATGTGTGAACCAGCTCCATAGAGAGCCGGTCACAATCTCCTGCTAAGCGAATTGGATGCTAGGAAACCTGCATCCAATTCGCATAGGTGGGTCTGTAGTTAAAGGGTAACTCCACTTTTATGAAAAAAAATTATTATAGCACATACAATTGCTACACAAGCCATGTTGTAATCTAAGGTTATGACCAATTGCCACCCAGATCAATTCTGATATTTCTCTCATACATGTAAAAATCATTCTTTGCTAGAAAATAACTCAGAACCCCCAAACATTTTATATATAGCAGAGGCCCGAAAGAATAAAATTTTGGGTGTTATCATTGCAGCATATCAGTGCCCATCAGTTTGCATCAGTGCAGCCTATCAGTGCCCATCAGTGCCCCCCAGTGCACCCTATCAGACTGTCCACCAGTACCACCTCATGCCCATCATTGCAGCTTATCAGTTCCCATCAGTGCAGCCTATCAGTGCCCATCAGTTTCCATCAGTGCAGCCTATCAGTGCCCCCAGTGCACCCTATCAGACTGTCCACCAATGCCACCTCATTCTTGCCCATCAGTGCAGCTTATCAGTGCCCATCAGTGCCACCTCATCAGTGCCCACCAGTGCAGCCTATCAGTGTCCATCAGTGCAGCCTATCAGTGCCCATCCGTTTCCATCAGTGCAGCCTATAAGTGTCCATCAGTTCCACCTCATCAGTGCCCATCAGTGCAGCTTATCAGTGTCCATCAATGCAGCCTATCAGTGTCCATCAATGCAACCTATCATAGTTACATAGTTAGTCATGTTGAAAAAAAGACGCAGGTCCATCTAGTTCAACCAATAAAAAAAAGAAAAAAATATATATAACCATACAATCCCATATACACAATCCTACACCCACAGTTGATCCAGAGAAAGGCAAAAAACCCCAGCAAAGCATGATCCAATTTGCTGTAGCAGGGGAGGCAATCAGATATTCCCTGGGTCAACTTCACCTATAAATGTCAGTACCCAGTTATATTATGTACATTAAGGAAAGAATCCATGCCTTTTTTTAAAGCACCTGTAGTTTAATTACATGTACAAGCTATTGGGATCTGAGCACAGGTATATCTTTTCTCTGTTATATACAGGTCAGTGATAAGATCTGAACCTAGTCACTCTCCCCCATCTTGTGTCTTTATGCCCCAAGTTGGCATGGTGTCCACCATCACATTTGCAGTGGCAAGGCAGTGTAGGACTGGCCAGAAGAGGGATTACTTTGACGGAGTTGGTCAGCTTAAACATGTATTGCAATATATGTGAACTAAGTATCCCTGTTTTACATTGCATAGTTTGCTGGGAAGGGTGTAGCAGTGTGCAGAGGGTCAATTTGGTATTTGTACTTTTTTTTCAAGCAATATACTGTGCTGGCCAGAATCACCTCTGGAGGGACACTCAAAATTTTCACAGCTCTAACTGTGAAGAAACCTTCCCATATTTGGAGATGAAATCTTTTTTCCTCTAGGCGTACAGTGCCCCCTTATCCTTTGTGATGACCTTAAAGTGAATAACTCAACACCAAGTTCACTATATGGACCACTTATGTATTTGTACATGTTGATCATATCCCCCCTTAATCTCCTCTTCTCATGAGAGAATAAATTCAGTTCCTCTAATATTTCCTAATAGCTGAGCTCCTCCATGCCTCTTATCAGTTTGATTGCCCTTCTCTGCACTTTCTCCAGTTCCCCCGATATCCTTTTTGAGAATTGGTGCCCAAAACTGAACTGCATATTCCAGATGAGGTATTACTAATGATTTGTACAGGGGAAAAATGATGTCTCTATCTCTGGAGTCCATACCTCATTTAATACAAGAAAGGATTTTGCTTGCTTTGGAAACCGCAGCTTGGCATTGCATGCCATTATTAAGCTTATAATCTACCAAAACCCCCAGATCCTTCTCCACTATGGATTCCTCCAGTTGTACTCCCCCTAGTATATATGATGCATGCATATTCTTAGCGCTCAAGTGCATAACTTTACATTTACAGTATCTACATTAAACCTCATTTGCCACATAGTCGCCCAATTAAACAGTACAGGGTGGGCCATTTATATGGATACACTTTAACCACTTCCTTACCGGGCCATTTCTGACACTCCTCTCCTACATGTAAAAATCATCATCTTTTTGCTAGAAAAATACTCAGAACCCCCAAACATTATATATGTTTTTTTAGCAGGGACTCTAGGGAATAAAATGGCAATCATTGCAACTTTTTATATCACACGATATTTGCGCAGGAATTTTTCAAACGCGTTTTTTTTGGAAAAGAAACAGTTTAGTGAATTAAAAAAATACAAAACAGTAAAGTTAGCCCAATTTTTTTGTATGTTGTAAAAGAGGATGTTATGCCGAGTAAATTGATACCCAACATGTTATGCTTTAACATTGCGAACACTCGTGGAATTGCGCCAAACTTTGGTACTTAAAAATCTCCATAGGCGACGCTTTAAAATTTTTTACAGGTTACATGTTTAGAGTTACAGAGGAGGTCTAGTGCTAGAATTATTGCTCTCGCTCTAACGTACGCGGCGATACCTCACATGTGTGGTTTGAACACCGGTTACATATGTGGGCGGGGCTTACGTATGCGTTCGCTTCTGCGTGCGAGCTCGCGGGGACGGGGGGACTTTAATTTTTTTTTTTGTTATTATTATTCATTTTACTTTTATTTTTTTATTTTTACACTGTTTCTTTAATTATTTTTTTTTTGATCACTTTTATTCCTATTACAAGGAATGTAAACATCCCTTGTAATAGGAATGGTGCGTGACAGGTACTCTTTATGGACAGATGTGGGGTCAATATGACCTCACATCTCTCCTGCAGGCTGGAAAGACTGAGATCAGAAAAAAAAATTCCGATCCCAGCCTTTCCAGCCGTGATCACGGCTTTGTTTACAAAAGCCGGGCCGGGCGTGACGTCATAACATCGCGCCCGGTCCTCCGAGGGTCATAGAGATGACTGGTGACCAGATGGTCATCAGTCATCTCCCTGACGACACTCCAGCGGCGACGGATCTCTTCTCCCTGCCGCCGATCGTACGGGCGGCACGGGAGAAGCACCGAATGGCGGCGGGAGGGGGGGGACGTCCCCTCCCGCTGCCTACAAGAACGATCAAGCGGCTGAACTGCCGCTATGATCATTCTTGTGGTGTACAAAATCGCCAGCTGTAAAAAATGATATCTGAATGGTGCCTCTAGCTGCTGGCACCATTCAGATATTACCACTCAAAATCTAGGACGTCCATGGACGTCCTACCGGCGGGAAGTGGTTAATAAAATCGGAATGGTTGGTGATATTAACTTCCTGTTTGTGGCACATTAGTATATGTGAGGGGGGAAACTTTTCAAGATGGGTGGTGACCATGGCGGCCATTTTGAAGTTGGCCATTTTGAATCCAACTTTTGTTTTTTCAATAGGAAGAGGGTCATGTGACACATCAAACTTATTGGAAATTTCACAAGAAAAACAACGGTGTGTTTGGTTTTAACGTAACTTTATTCTTTCATGAGTTATTTACAAGTTTCTGTTTGTTTACAGCCATTGACATTTCGACAAGGTTAACACATGTGGAGCGGATAGAAATTGTGTTGATGTCTGGTGAACGCAGTAACCGGGTCATTGCAGCAGATTTCAATGCAGAACAGCCTACGAGACCACCCATCTCCCATGCTACAGTTAGCAAACTGCTTGCTAAGTTTTGTGAAACTGGTTCAGTGTTGGATTTGCCAAAATGTGGACGCATGAAATCTGTCACTACTGAAGAAACATCAGTGGCTGTCCTAGCTTCATTCAGCAAGAGCCCACAGCGTAGCACTCGCCGCATGTCACTGGAGAGTGGCATTAGTCGAATATCCCTTCGGCGGATATTAGCTACTCACAAATGGCACCCTTACAAACTCCAGCTACTGCAGCATCTCAACGAGGATGACCCAGATCGGCGCACTGAATTTGCAGAATGGACAAAACAAAAATTGGAACAGGACCCTCAGTTTACGTAGAAGATTTTGTTCAGTGATGAGGCAAACTTTTATGTGAATGGTGAAGTTAACAAACAAAACCACTGCTATTGGTCTGAAACTAACCCACATTGGATAGATCCCTCCAAGACTGTTGGAACCAAAAAATTTATGGTATGGTGTGGTATATGGGGTACAAAGATAGTGGGGCCATTCTTCATCAATGGAAACCTTAAGGCCACTGGATATGCAAAATTGCTACATGATGATGTGTTTCCTTCTTTATGCACTGAAGCTGGCACGTTCCCTGAGTTTTTCCAGCAAGATGGTGCACCACCACATTATGGGTGTCAGGTCAGAGCATTCCTAGATGAACAGTTTCCTGGAAAGTGGATTGGTTGTCGTGGGCCAGTTGAATGGCCCCCCAAGGTCTCCCGATCTGACCCCCTTAAACTTTTATCTTTGGGGTCATCTGAAGGCAATTGTCTATGCTGTGAAGATACGAGATGTGCAGCAACTACGGATACTGGAAGCCTGTGCTAGCATTTCTCCTGCGGTGTTGCTATCAGTGTGTGAAGAGTGGGAGAAGAGGGTTGCATTGACAATCCAACACAATGGGCAGCACATTAAACACATTTTATAAGTGGTCAGAAACTTGTAAATAACTCATGAAAGAATAAAGTTATGTTAAAACCAAGCACACCATTGTTTTTCTTGTGAAATTCCCAATAAGTTTGATGTGTCACGTGACCCTCTTCCTATTGAAAAAACAAAAGTTGGATTCTAAATGGCCGACTTCAAAATGGCCGCCATGGTCACCACCCATCTTGAAAAGTTTCCCCCCTCACATATACTAATGTGCCACAAACAGGAAGTTAATATCACCAACCATTCCCATTTTATTAAGGTGTATCCATATAAATGGCCCACCCTGTACATTGAGGTCAGCTTGTAAGTTGGAGACATCCTGTAAGGACGTTATTCCACTGCATAGCTTGGTGTCATCTGCAAACACTGAAATGGTACTTTTGATCCCAGACCCTATATCATTTATAAATATATTAAAAAGTAAGGGTCCCAACACTGAACCTTGGGGTACACCACTGATAACTTTAAACCATTCAGAGTATTAACCAGTACTCTGAATTCGGTCTTTTAACCAGTTTTCTATCCATTTACAAATTGATCTTTCCAAGCCTGTAGACTTTAGCTTACACTTTAGCTGTGTGTGGGGAACTGTCAAACGTTTTTGCAAAATCCAAGTATACCACGTCCACAGCCACCACTCTGTCTAAGGTTTTACTTACCTCCCCATAAAAAGAAATCAGGTTTGCTTGACAACTTCTGTCTTTCATAAATCCATGCTGTCTGTTGCTTAAAACATGTTTTTTCCAACAAGAACTCATCTATGTGGTCTTTTATTAAACTCTCCAGTATCTTCCCAACTATAGACGTTAAACTAACAGGTCTATAGTTACTTGGTAAAGACTTTGATCCCTTTTTAAATATGGGCACCACATTGGCCCCACGCCAATCCAGTGGTACTATTCCAGTCCTTAACGAGTCCCTAAAAATTAGACACAATGGCTTTGAAATGACAGAGCTCAATTCTTTTTGGATCCGTGGGTGGATACCATCTGGCCCAGGTGCTTTATCTACCTTTATTCTGTCTAAATACTGCTGGACCATTTCACTTTTGAGCCATTGCGGATCATTTGGGGCTGTGTCACTACCACCCCAATTATGGACATGAGCTCCCCCATGCTCCTTTGTATACACAGAGCTGAAGAAAGTATTTAATAAACGTGCCTTCTCTTTGTCCCCTGTCACCCACTCTAGATTATTTTGTAAAGGGCCTACATGCTCAGACCTGACCTTTTTATTATTAATATATTTGAAGAATTTTTGGGGGTTTGTCCTACTATCTTTTGCAATCTGTAATTCGTTTTGAATTTTTGTGTCCTTGATTTCCTATTTACATATTCTGTTATATTCTTTGTAACATTTAATGGTGTTCCTTCATCTTTATATTTTTAAAAATGCTCTTTTCTTATCATTTATAACTTTTTTTAACTTTGGCCGTGAGCCACATAGGTTTTATTTTTAGCCTTTTTAACTTATTGCCCATGGAAATATATTTTGCAGTGAGTTCGCATACAGTCTTTTTGAAAAATTCCCATTTCTGTTCTGTGTTCATTGATGCCAATATTCCCTCCCAGTCTAAGTCCTAAAGAGCAGCCCTCATCCTTGTAAAATTTGCTCTCTTAAAGTTAAGTGTTGTTATCTATCCTGTATCCTGTATCTTTCCTGTATGTGTAAAATTAAATCATGTTATGGTCACTGCTACCCAAATGTTCTTTTCTATGAATATTGGTAATAAGCTCTGCATGGTTTGAGATCACCAGGTCCAGCAAAGCTTCATTCCTAGTTGGGGCCTCAATAATCTGGACCATAAAATTGTCCTGTAATAGGTTTATAATTTTTTGTCCTTTAACTGTCCCAGCAGTGCCATTATTTCAGTTAATTTCCGTTTAGTTAAAATCCCCCATTATTATCACCGTCCCAGCCCTTGCAGGCCTTTCCATCTATGCAAGAATCTGAGTCTCCACCTCCTCTTTAACACTGGGAGGTCTATAACAACCTCCAATGCTAATCTTTGTAATATGCACACCCCTATACAGATCTACCCATAATGCTTCAGACTCATTACACTCTGCATCAACTAGGTCATCTTTCACATTCGCTTTGAGATCACTTCTCATAGAGACAGACACCCCCACCCCTCCATTTTACCCTGTCTTTCCGAGAGCATAGCCAGGAATATTAATAGCCCAGTCATGTGAAGTATGAAGCCAAGATTCAGCAATACCAATTAAATCATCAGTGTCCATCAATGCAGCCTATCAGTGTCCATCAATGCAGCCTTGTCAGACAATCCCCACAGGCATTGCATTGGGAAGAAGGACCTACCGGGACCCATGGTAGGGCCAGCTCTGCAACCAAATCATTCTCTTCATTCCCCCAAGACTCCCTGCTCTCGAGCACCCTTGTCGCCTCCTCCCATGCCCGCCTCCAAGACTTCTCCTGAGCCTCTCCCGTCCTATGGAGCTCCCTAATCAATCTGTCTGACTATATCCTACTCTGCCCATGTTTAGGTGATACCTAAACACCATTCTCTACAGAGAAGCCTATTCTGCTCCTGCCTAACAACAGTTTTATTTTCTCCATTAGCTCATCCCCCACAGTTATTGCCCTTTGTATTACTTGACTATCCCTCTTAGATTGTACGCTCTAACGAGCAGGGCCCGCCTGTATTGAATTGTATAGTAACTGTACTGCCTGCACTCATGTGGTAAAGCTCTGCACAAACTGTTGGCGCTATATAAATCCTATATAATAACATTAATCATAATAATAATAATAATTATACTAACAATGGAACTTCTTGCAAGGGTGATTTGAGAAAAACCTTTAATCCAAAGCCTCCAGGTGGAAGATGGAAGGATAACACCCAGAGGCGTAACTAGAACCTTCAGGGCCCCGGTGCAAGAAATTATGAAGGGCCCCCTGACCAGGGCCCTTCCCTCTTCCCACTGATCCTGGGGCCCTTTACTCCCATCACGGGTCCCTTTATTACGGTACTGCAGTGGGGCCCTTTCACAAGTTCTGCAGCAGGCCCCAGAGGGACCAGGGAAGTACACAGGGGCCCTGGGTACAGCAGAAGACAAGTAAACTGGATAGAGGAAAATGGAGGAGATTGGGTCCTCTAAATGCCACTCCCGCCATCCCTCCTATTCAGGTGTACAAGGGAAGCACATGGGCCCCCTGGACCATGGGGCCCGGTTGCAATTGCAACCCCTGCAACCCCTATCGTTACGCCCCTGATAACACCACTAAGTGAGTGTCTGTGCAGATGGCTTGTTGCTCTGTGTCTCAAGCCCCAAACTATATTTCCCTTCCATACAGAAAGAATTTCACCTACAGTATTTGGCCAATTGAGCAATTTTAAGGTGAACACCCATAAATCAGTAGCGCTTGTACAGTGGTACACAACCGCACACGAGTTCCTCTCCACTTCCTTTACATTTCAGTGGGCCAATGACTAAGTTAAATATTTCAGACTCCAAATATCCACAGGTCTTTCTAGACTCTATGCCCTTAGCAATATGGCTCTCCTACAAGGCGCGCTACACTTTATATACTTTATATATGCTCACAGCAATTTTTTTATAAATAGGCTCCCTATTATAACGGGTCAATGAGAATGCCAAACAAACATCCTTGTAAGTCCAAAATCTTTCATTGTTCATTTTAGTTACCACAAAAAGAAGAGAGCAGTCCAGTCTTCATTTTGTAAAAAGGTTAACAATTAAATATATTGGACTTGCAATAATTTTTGTTTGGTGTGCTCAATAACCTGTTACACTTGAATTTTTCAACTCGGGTGGACCTTCTCTCTCGGGGTGTCCTCGTCTTTGTGGTGAGCTGCAAACACAGGGCATCAGACTCAAGTAATGATTTAGTCTACAATTTGACAACCTGGAAAATCTGTGTCACTCCTGTTTGAGCAGTAAAAACCTGGCAGAGGTTCTAACTCTACCACTTGAAAACCCAAGTTGTGGCCAGAGTTACATTTTAATTTTAGGTAAATATTAACTCTAAAAAACATTTCAGGACTGTCTAAATGTGTTCCTTGTGGGACAGGTTTTAACTTTTCATTTAGAACAAAACATGTAATTTGATGAGAGCTGATCTAATAGCACACAAATGTGTTTCAGTGCATTACTCATGTGTAGGCTTTTTCAAAAGCATTTTAACGAATAATGAGTTGCAAAATCTGGTAACCTATAGCAACCAGTTTTAATTTACTGATGTATTATCAGGAAAAAAATGACTGCTGATTAGAGGGAAAACTTACTGTATTTTGTATTCTTCTCAGATAAATGTATTTTAGTCCACTCAGTATTTTGCACTGATATTTTTCTAGCATATTATGCTAGAAAATCTTTTAACTATACATTTAAATTAGAATGACTGGAATATTCAAATGCAATGTCCGTTGAAACAGCCTTTTATGTCAATTTATAGAAATTAATTATAACTTATTATTATATAAATGTATAAAGTATTTAATTCTCCTTTGAATCTTGGCTCGCTCTTCAGGATATGATACTTAGTTATCCATGAAGAGGTTAAAATGAACTCCCCATGACTTAGTTATTTGCACTTCATCAGTGATCTCCTTAAATCCTAATGTGTTAGAGGCCCAGGTGACAGCCGAGGAAGCACTGGAAGAGCTTAGTCAGAGGTGCTGTAGATGAAATAGATTGTCCTTCACACTTGATCTCTACTGGTGGCCCTGGTAACTGGATGTTATACTTGAGCATGCAGGGGAAAGTGACCTCACTGTGATTAGAGCCATGCTTCTTTTTCAAAAAATAAACTGCAGTTTAGCTCAGCTCTTTTCTTCGTTTAAAAGAACATTGTGGCTGGAAGGGAGGCACAGATTGAAAGTCTAGGCTCAAACCCAATAAATCTGAGAAATATTTCTGAATGAGACTAGCAATAAGCCCTTGGCATTTTTCCTGAAAGTTTACTCACAACAGATAAATATTTCTTTAATCTTTTATTGCAGTGGTTTTTCGGAATGCGTTTTGATCTGCTTTGGCTATAAACTAAAATAAACTAAAGGGGTTTTGTTAAAAAAATGTGTAAAATGAGTGCAGGAAATTGCATATCAGCAAACTCAATACCTCTTTTGCAGTAGCTCTTTTTGCTATTAATTTGTGTTAGGAAAATTATGAATCTCAGGAGGTTAAAGTATGTGTAAACCCAATCATTAAATTCTCATATGAGCTTTTATATTTTAAAGTAATTTAAAAAGTTGTTTTCAATATTTTAATTCAAAAGCATTCATTAAAAAAAATCCTGCCTTGAAGGCCCTTGTTCAGGCACCTCCCGTCATAAGTGGCAGTATTTTGTGCCTTTCTCCCAATTGCTCTCCTGCATTTGTTACCTTGGCATAGCCTCTACCAATGGCAAATTCAAGTGGTTGTGCCAACACACATTGCGTAGTTATATTCCTTCATTTTCAACATCAGGAAACCTGCTCTAAGAAATGACATAGCTACAAGAGTCTACAGGAGATCAGCAACAAAGGATGAAAAAAGATGTAAGTGGTATTTTATTTAAAATAAATGCCAATTGTATATGTACAGTGCTTTATCAAAGTAAATGTCATCCTGTAAGGCTGCTTTCACACTGGAGCGGGACCCACAGTCGCGGTAAAACCCCGCTAGTTTTAGCGGAGTTTTACCAGCGTTATGGCTCCGCTATGCGGGCGGGAGCGCCGCACTTTTAACCCCCCACAAGGGGTTAAAAGTGCCGGCGCTCAGCGCTACCGAGGCAGTGTGCAGCCGCTTCCGCAGCGCTTGCCATGCATTTCAATGGCAGGGGCGGTAGAGGAGCGGTATATTACCGCTCCCCTCACCGCCCCAAAGATGCTGCTTGCAGGACTTTTTGTAACGTCCTGCTAGCGCACCGCCCCAGTGTGAAAGCACTCAGGGCTTTCACATTGGGGTGGATTGGGGGGGACATTTGAGGCGCTTTACAGACGCTATTTTTAGCGGTGTGAAAGTAGCCTTAGGGTTTACATATACCTTAAAACAATTTATATAGAACGACATACTGAATGGAGCTTTAGTACTCCGAACTCTGCCCCTGTTTTTATATCTAAGCTCAACAGTGTTTGTATGATGAAACACCCATTAACCTCAATGGATCTTATTATACAGATCGTCTGAAAAAATAATTCTTGTTGCCTTTCACAACCAATCAGCACCTGTTTTCTCTGTATTTTCATGAAATATATTGGGGACCGTGGAAGGAGGAGAGGATCAGAGGATCAAGACTGATTTTACTGTTGTGGGTTTAGTAACACTTTAAGTAAACTCCATTTGGACATAAAAAAAAATGTGCATTGCTTTTATTATTTAATTATTTGATTTTGGGAGTCAGAAAGCAAATACATTGTTAAAAGGTAACTCCACTTTCATGGAAAAAAATTATAGTAAATATTACAATGAATATAGTGTACACAAGCCATGTTGTCATTTAATGTTATTAAAAATGACCTTTCCTTTTCAATCTTCAGCCGCTGTACTTTTCTGTAGATTTCAATGCAATGTGGTAACCTGGTGTTCTCTACACAGTTGGTGTACAGAAGACCTCCAAAAATGTAATTTTCTGCTTGTGTGATTGGCTCATTGATTTTCCCAGAAGTCTGCACTAAGATACAATTAATTATAAATAAACCTCATGCTAGATGATGTTGAAAATGTGACTGCTGCAACTAAAGACACTGTGAAAAAAAGAGTGTGCTATCCCTTTAAATTTGATAACCAAACCAGTGCAACAAAATATATACAAAATTGTATACAACTAAATTTCATAAATTCCTGTGCATTACTAAAATTCATACACCTGCAAAATAAATGGACATACAATAAAAAAGTCCATTATTAACGAATTCATATTAGAACATGATATATCCAAGTGCTTCCAAAGAGCTTAGTGCTCCAAACATACAGTCAAGTCCATAAATATTGGGACATCGACACAATTCTAATCTTTTTGGTTCTATACACCACCACAATGGATTTGAAATGAAACGAACAAGATGTGCTTTAACTGAAGACTTTCAGCTTTAATTTGTGGGGATTTACATCCAAATCAGGTGAACGGTGTAGGAATTACAATTGTTTGTATATTTGTCTCCCACTTTTTAAGGGACCAAAAGTAATGGGACAGATTAACAATCATAAATCAAACTTTCACTTTTTAATACTTGGTTGCAAATCCTTTGCAGTCAATTACAGCCTGAAGTCTGGAATGCATAGACATCACCAGACGCTGGGTTTCATCCCTGGTGATGCTCTGCCAGGCCTCTACTGCAACTGTCTTCAGTTTCTGCTTGTTCTAGGGGCATTTTTCCTTCAGTTTTGTCTTCAGCAAGTGAAAGCATGCTCAATCAGATTCAGGTCAGGTGATTGACTTGGCCATTGCATAACATTCCACTTCTTTCCCTTAAACTCTTTGGTTGCTTTCGCAGTATGCTTCGGGTCATTGTCCATCTGCACTGTGAAGCACCGTCCAATGAGTTCTGAAGCATTTGGCTGAATATGAGCAGATAATATTGCCGAAACACTTCAGAATTCATCCTGCTGCTTTTGTCAGCAGTCACGTCATCAATAAATACAAGAGAACCAGTTGCATTGGCAGCCATACCTGTCCACGCCATGACACTACCACCACCACGCTTCACTGATGAGGTGGAATGCTTTGGATCATGAGCAGTTCCTTTCCTTCTCCATACTCTTCTCTTCCCATCACATTGGTACAAGTTGATCTTGGTCTCATCTGTCCATAGGATGTTGTTCCAGAACTGTGAAGGCTTTTTTAGATGTTGTTTGGCAAACTCTAATCTGGCCTTCCTGTTTTTGAGGCTCACCAATGGTTTACATCTTGTGGTGAACCCTCTGTATTCACTCTGGTGAAGTCTTCTCTTGATTGTTGACTTTGACACACATACACCTACCTCCTGTAGAGTGTTCTTGATCTGGCCAACTGTTGTGAAGGGTGTTTTCTTCACCAGGGAAAGAATTCTTTGGTCATCCACCACAGTTGTTTTCCATGGTCTTCCGGGTCTTTTGGTGTTGCTGAGCTCACCGGTGCGTACTTTCTTTTTAAGGATGTTCCAAACAGTTGATTTGGCCACACCTAATGTTTTTGCTATCTCTCTGATGGGTTTGGTATTGTATAGCACCTTGATATTAAAAGTCCATATAACTTTAAAATCCCTATAAAGTGCAAGCAGCGCTAAATTGTGACTTCCAATGAAACGTCCAAATGTCAACTGAAGTGATCCCCGTTAGGGGCAGGATCCTGTTCCAATGTTGTCCACCACCACACCACGTGAGCAAAAATGGGAGGATATACCCCCCTATATGGAAACACTCACTAGAGGCAAGTAAAACAATAGACTTAAGGTCTCAATAATAATCTCCAAACTCCAGCGTCCAATCGTATCACAACCGAGCTACAGCTCACAGACGAGTGTGCTGGGCTCGACCGCCTCCAGCCCAGCACACTCGTCTGTGAGCTGTAGATCGGATGTGATACGATTGGATGCTGGAGTTTGGAGATTATTACTGAGACCTTAAGGCTATTGTTTGACTTGCCTCTGGTGAATGTTTCCATATAGGGGGATATATCCTCCCGTTTTTGCTCACGTGGTGTGGTGGTGGACAAAATTGGAACAGGATCCTGCCCCTAACGGGCATCACTTCAGTTGACATTTGGACTTTTCATTGGAAGTCACAATTTAGCGCTGCTTGCACTTTATTGGGATTTTAAAGTTAAATGTACTTTTAATATCAAGGTGCTATACAATACTGATTTCTTGAATTTAGGTGGCTGCTAGTTTGCATTGAAAAGCGTAATTTTTATTTTATTTTAATATATAATATATATATATATATTTTTTTGTATTAGTGGGGTATTTCATCCTGAGCGCTGATTTGAGCACTTGTTTCCAAATTGTTGTGAATTCAATTGTTCTATTTGGCAGATCATCTCTGATGGGTTTGTTTTGTTTTTTCAGCCTAATGATGGCTTGCTTCACTGATAGTGACAGCTCTTTGGATCTCATATTGAGAGTTGACAGCAACAGATTCCAAATGCAAATAGCACACTTGAAATGAACTCTGGACCTTTTATCTGCTCCTTGTAAATGGGATAATGAGGGAATAACACATGCCTGGCCATGGAACAGCTGAGCTGCCAATTGTCCCATTACTTTTGGTCCCTTAAAAAGTGGGCTGCACATATACAAACTGTTGTAATTCCTACACTGTTCACCTGATTTGGATGTAAATACCCTCAAATTAAAGCTGAAAGTCTGCAGTTAAAGTACATCTTGTTTGTTTCATTTCAAATCCATTGTGGTGGTGTATACAGCCAAAAAGATTAGAATTGTGTGGATGTCCTAATATTTATGGACCTGACTGTATGTAAAGTGCTCCAGTGCATATAAGGTGCTCTTCAAAAAAATATAGTTGGCCTCTTACCAGATGGGGAAATCTTAAATTATAGGGATCAAACAGCGCTAAACATCACTCCCGGAATAGCTGACGCTCTCACCATCAGGCATCCGGTTATCTGAGTGACCCCGTCAGTAAGATATAGCTACAGTGTCCCCACTGCTGGAGTGTATGCCTGGTATCTTGGACAAAGTAGGGTACTGCGCATTCAGCTCATATAAAAACTATTTGCCACAGTGGCTCCTATCTCCAATGTAGCTAGAAACCAAACTGCCAATAGTAAAGTGCAATGGTGAATCACAAATAAAGCATACACAGTGCTGTGCCAGACGGGCACTAATAAAATGGTATTATATCAATCACACTTTCTACAAGAACAACAATAACAGTGCAGAAGTACATAAATGCTGTGCTAGACGGATAATACCCTTATAGCGATAAAACAATATAAAAGTGCAAAAGTGCATAAATAATGTGCAAAATGGATAATACCCTTATAAACTGTTAGGGTACCACCGGTGAGAAACAGTGAATCTCGATAGGATAATAGATGTGCAAAAAATCAAAATAGGTTCAGTCCTAAAATATTGAAAAAACATGCGGTAAACAGTACATAAAAAAGTACATAAAAAGTTCATATTTCTCACATATAATAGTGCTGTAGTGTAATAATCAAGTGAATAAATACACTGTGCAAAGGATAAATGCAAAGACTAATGCCAATGCTGTAAAAGGTAACGAAATCTGTGGCGCGGCTACTGATGCCAGTGAACGAGGAGTCAGTCTGGTAGCTCCACTCTGTGCCTCCAGATGGGCTCCTATGCCCGTGTGAACAACTACGTGCTCTCAGAGCGCTCACCTTAAGTAGGTGTAAAATACACCTTTTACTGCAAATACTGCAGTTGCTGGTCCTGTGGGTATACGACTTCCGAACACCTCCTAAGAGTCCTGCCACGTCACTTAATGGAGGTGAGAGGTGTATGCACCTTATGTATACGAATGCCCAGTTTGTTTTATTACATGTAAGCAGTGATTTTACCTTTTGATAAATTGTTTTATTGGAACTGCTACACTATGGGAGTCTATGTTTTATACCCCCATGTATGAGTGAGGATCGCTTCCCTATACATTGGTCGTACTGGTCGTTCCATTAAGTGATGTGGCAGGACTCTTAGGAGGTGTTCGGAAGTCGTATACCCACAGGACCAGCAACTGCACAAGATTTATGTACTTCTGCACTGTTATTGTTGTTCTTGTAGAAAGTGTGATTGATATAATATTACCATTTTATTAGTGCCCGTCTGGCACAGCACTGTGTATGCTTTATTTGTGATTCACCATTGCACTTTACTATTGGCAGTTTGGTTTCTAGCTACATTGGAGATAGGAGCCACTGTGGCAAATAGTTTTTATATGAGCTGACTGCGCAGTACCCTACTTTGTCCATCACTGATTTATTATGGTGTATATAAATTAGTATTGCAGCGGTTAGCCTCTTTGGTACGGTTTATGTACATTATCCATATATTAAGCACTGACTGTATCAGATATTTAAGAGGGCTACTTAGTCCACATACTTACAGTGGTAGCGCAGAAGATCACAATATACCATGCCTGGTATCTTACTCCATGTCCACACAATCAATAGCCATGCACATTAAATATAAGAAGGAGAAGCCAAATAGCGTAATACAGCTAAAATAATCTTCTTTTATTAAAAGATAAATGCGCTTACATGTATCCAGCAATAAAATTGCAATGTAACAGAGCACGGCCGCAGGACCATCTGACTGACTCATGCGTGATGACATCACACTCTAGCTCTTTCTGATGCATTTCCCCATAACTGGCGTCTTCTGGGAGTGGAGGCCACTAGAAGACACCAGTTTTGGGGAAACACATTGGCAGAGTTGACACAGACTGGCATAAGCGTGTGTTATCATTTCACATGAGCACCACTCTACTTAAGTGAACTTATCTTCAATCACAGTATCAGCATTTATGCATAGAAAATGTAAGCGCTCGTAAATAACTGAAGAGCTATTTACGTTCAAAAACAAGCCCTGTGTTATACAGTGAGTCTGCTGAATGATGCCCAGCAGAAAAGCTTTTCCAACTTTTGCTTTTAACACATTGTGCCTAATAATGGCCTCTTAGTGCTACACATAACATATAATATGGAGGGTCATATTGTTGATGTGAGGTGGGGAGAGCTCATTTTATCCCTTATCTACTTTGACTTGTGAAATGAGGGAAAAGGCTCCATATATTCACAATGTATCCCAATGTAGTCTCACCATGTTTCCCTTTATTGTTAAATCACCCTGACCAGTAAAACATAAATGCACCAGGCATGCCATCTCACAATAAATATCAATAAAGCAAGTCATACTAATATATGACTTAGGCAGGCCTTACTGTCATTAAACCATAGTAAACATTCTGTTATGTAACCTAAGCAAACATTCATGTCTTATCTGTTGCCTACCTTTGCTGCATGTGTCCAGTTAAAGGCCAAGCCTCCCTCACCTTTAGTAGGCCCTCCTCAGCTGGCCTCCACCCCAGGCCTTAATTGGTAACAGGATATAATTCTGGCAGTACAAGGCTGCATGGCTGATCAATGTTTGTCCATGTTTGGCTTGTGTCTGTGATTGTCTCCTTTGGTTGCTCTGAGTCTTATCCGTGTTCTGACCCTTGGCTTGTCTGACTATTCCTTCCTGCCTGATACCTCGACCTTTGGCTTGTCTTCGGTTTCTCCTGTCTTCTGGTTGTCCTGACCCTTCGCTATTCTTCTGACTATTCTCATTGTTCCTGTGCTGCTGCTTCCCCTCTCCCACCAGCCAGGGCCGGGGCCAGCCGAGTGTGAGCTAGGGGACCCTGGGGGCCGCGACCTGGATCCAGTTGCAGTCAAATCCATCCTCACCACTAAAGGCTCTGGTGAACACCCACTGGCTCTTAGATTCCGCACCCTGGGGAACCCGATGCACTACCTCCCTGAGTTTCAGTGTCCGTGCTCTAGGGAGCCCTCTTCCCGTATCAGCCGGTACTACTTAGCAGCAGTCAGCCATAGGTCCACAACCTTGTGTGCACTTCGCAACCTTAGCGTGCGATTCGCACTTCTGTGCGCGATTCACACTTCTGCGGTGCGCATCTGTCACCTGACCTCAGGTGCCGTGACACATACACTTTCCTGCAACCATGGGTGTTGACAGGGAAATCCATCCCACATAGCCATTGTATTGCTAGTGACTACACCAGCTGCTAGCGATAATCATATGTAAAATCCAGCAGGCTGGTTTTACCCAAGTTGATTAACTTGGGTAAATTCAGCCTGACCATACATGGTTCAAATCTCAGGAGGTTTAGCGGGAACTGTCCATATGCAGCACTACTGAACAATGCAAATAACTGTGTGTGAAGTATAATAAGTAATTTAAGCCTTTGTCCATCATCCAGTGATCTGAAATCAATACATTGAGATCTGATTGAAGGCCCTGTGTTACTTGTACATCTTCATTTCTGTAGAAACTGATTTAGTTATTAGTTAGCCTTGGCTGATGGTATTTACAGGTGCCCCTTATTTAAATTGTCACCCAATGTGGTAGAAAAAAATGGATCTGATGTCATATAATGTATATGGGCACCTCAAAACACAAAGTGAGTGCAGGGCCATAAATCAATTATTATTTTATGTATTCGGTTTTTAAAGAGTAAACTTTTAAACAATGGATCTTTGGGCTTCCCAGGCTACTTGAGAGTTGAGATATGGGATCTTTACTGCATCATAATCCAAGCTTGACTACTTGAGGGTGCCTTGGTAGCCCCCCTTCCCACACATTCTGATGAGTCAAAAAAAAAAAAAAACTTGTAAAGAAATCTGAAAATTTAAATTGAGCTTTTGGATAAAAGAAAGAATGCATGGGCATTACATTGTATGGTAACAGAAGCTAATCTAGCTATATCTGTACTATTCACATTATATTTGGCAAATACATCCCAAGAGTTCAATGTGTTGCACATCAAATAACTTCTTCAGGACCTAATAATCTTGGTGGCAAAGAAGAATAGCCTAAACATTGCTTCTATATTACATGCAAAGAGGCGCTGACCCAATGGTGAGTGCTCACATTATCTTTCTATGGGTAGTCAAATCGTTTTTTGCTGCATAATTGAGCTAATCAACACTTCAGGAGAAGTCAAGGGGAATGTATTGCTTTGTTGGGTTTTTCCACCTTCCTTTGGATCAACTGTGGGTGAAGGATTGTGTATATGGGATTATATGACTTTTTTTTTTTTTTACTGGTTGAACTAGATGGACTTGTGTCTTTTTTTCAACCTGACTAACCATGTAACTATGTCTCCACCACTCTCTAGCTGGTTCCAGCAAAAACAAGGGGCACACTGCCTTAGATGTAATGAGGCACCCAGTCTGGGAGGAGCCAAAAGAGGGTTTCCATCTGTACTTAGTATTATTCCTCAACTAGCCCCACTCACGGATATATGCTGGTATAAATGAAACAATTCACTATCATATGTCCCAGTCCAAATGGATATTATTTTTCACTTCATTGCTTACAATTGGCCCCTTCCAGATATTTAGCAAGCTGAACCGCCATCTCTGGATTTCTCCATGTCAATCTATATGTCTTGAGCATCACAAAAGATAAAAATGAATAGAAAGTATTATGAAACCAGTTCCAAGGTCAACAAAGAAATTCACATGGTCTTTTGTAAGAAGCATAAAACCTTGTCCCTTGAGCAACGGAAAATAGTAACACAGTCTGGTAAATGAACTTTGACCCCATTTTCTATATCCAAACGGGGTTATGTTTGAAGGAAACCAAACAATTCCTTCACATATACAACAACTTCAATATCCCCAACCATTAAACATGACAAGGTACCCATTAGGACTTTTGCACACTTACTGAAACATCTTACTGATGTTTGAAGATCAGCATTTCTTGCAGTAATTTCAGGCATTTATGTTGGGTGTATTTGGGCATATTTACTGACCGGCAATGCAGATATTTTTTGTATTTATTTTTACTGATCAATACACAGCGCTTATTACTGACTGACAATGCAGATTTTTCTTTTTTTTTTTTTTACTGATCACAGCGTTTGCTTACATGCCTGTGTGCACAGGCACAATGAAAACAATGGGCTGCATTTTAGATCATCCTCTTATTAAAACAGTCCAGAACCGGATAACCAGAGTGATAGAGAAGTCAATAGTACAGCAGAGGTCTCTGTGTAAATGTAAAGGCATCCACTTGCACCCAGAATGACAACTCCCACCACCAACAGGCAAAATGCTCGCTCACCTCATACAATTGACCCCTGTACTTACAGGATGGACAATAAGTGCTTGTCCCTACATGTGGATAGATAAAGGAGACTAAGGCCACTTTCACATTGGGGTGTTTTTCCAAGCGCTTTTGCACTATAAATAGTGCCTTTAAAGCGCCTGAAAAACACCCCCCGTCCACCCCAGTGTGAAAGTCCAAGTGCTTTCACACTAGGGCGGTGGGCTTGCACGACCTTAAAAAAGCCCTGCAAGCAGCATCTTTGGGGCAGTGCGGTGAGAGACTGCTCCTCCACTGCCCCTGCCATTGAAATCAATGCCCAGCAATTCCGAAGTGGCTGCACATCCCCTCGGAAGCGCAGCATGCTGGCACTTTTGACCCCTTTTTAAACCATTGTTGGGGGTTAAAAGTGCCCCACCCGCACCGCTATAACAGCGGTAAAGCCCCACTGAAACTAGTGGCGCTTTACCACTACCGCCCACCCATCCCAGTGTGAAAGTGGCCTAAGTGCTTTGTGCTCGTTGATATGAGAGCAATACTGTGTTTAGAGCTACAGTATCTCACAAAAGTGAGAACACCCCTCACATTATTGTAAATATTTTATTCTATCTTTTCATGTGACAACACTGAAGAAATGACATTTTGCTACAATGTAAATTAGTGAGTGTACAGCTTGTATAACTGTAAATTTGCTGTCCCCTCAAAATAATTCAGCACACAGCCATTAATGTCTAAACTGCTAGAAACAAAAGTGAGTGCACCCCTAAGTGAAACTGTCCAAATTGGGCCCAAAGTGTCAATATTTTGTGTGGCCACCATTATTTTCCAGCACTGCCTTAACCCTCTTAGGCATGGAGTTCACCAGAGCTTCACAGATTGCCACTGGTTGTCCTCTTCCACTCCTCCATGACAACATCAGGGAGCCGGTGGATGTAAGAGACCTTGCGCTCCTCCACCTTCCATTTGAGAATGGCCCACAGAAGCTCAACAGGGTTTAGGTCTGGAGACATGCTTGGCCAGTCAATCACCTTTACACTCAGCTACATTAGCAAGGCAGTGGTCATCTTTGAGGTGTGTCTCGGGTCGTTATCATGTTGGAATACTGCCCTGCGGTCCAGTCTCTGAATGGAGGGGATCATGCTCTGCTTCAGTATGACACAGTACATGTTGGCATTCATGGTTCCCTCAATGAACTGTAGCTTCCCAGTGCCGCCAGCACTCATGCAGTCCCAGACCATGACACTCCCACCACCATGCTTGACTGTAGACAAAACACACTTGTCTTTGTACTCCTCACCTGGTTGCCGTCACACACGCTTGACACCATCTAAACCAAATATGTTTATCTTTGTCTCATCAGACCACAGGGCATGGTTCCAGTAATCCATGTCCTTAGTCTGCTTGTCTTCAGCAAACTGTTTGCGGGCTTTCTTGTGCATCATCTTTAGAAGACAGACAGCCATGCAGACCAGTTTGAGCCAGTGTGCGGTGTATGGTCTGAGCACTGACAGGCTGAGCCCCCATCTCCTCAACCTCTGCAGCAATGCTGGCAGCACTCATACCTCTATTTCCCAAAGACGACCTCTGGATATGACGCTGAGCACGTGCACTCAACTTCTTTGGTCGACCATGGCGAGGCCTGTTCTGAGTGGAACCTGTCCTGTTAAGCCGCTGTATAGTCTTGGCCACCACGCTGCAGCTCAGTTTCAGGGTCTTGGCAATCTTTTTATAGCCTAGGCCATCTTTATGTAGAGCAACAATTCTTTTTTTTTTAGATCCTCAGAGAGTTTTTTTTGCCATGAGGTGCCATATTGAACTTCCAGTGACCAGTATGAGAGAGTGAGAGCGAAATTTAACACACCTGCTCCCCATTTACACTTGAGACCTTGTAACACTAACGAGTCACATGACACTGGGGAGGGAAAATGGCTAAAGGGGCCTAATTTGGACATTTTCACTTAGGGGTGTACTCACTTTTGTTGCCAGCGGGTTTAGACATTAATGGCTGTGTATTGAGTTATTTTGAGGGGACAGCAAATTTACACTGTTATACAAGCTGTACACTCACTACTTTACATTGTAGCAAAGTGTCATTTCTTCAGTGTTGTCACATGAAAAGATAAAATAAAATATTTACAAAAATGTGAGGGGTGTACTCACTTTTGTGAGATACTGTATATACATATAGTCAAAAGGATCGTTTGTGTTTTAAATTATATTAAAGATAGCATTTTAGATATTAGAGAGCACTTAGTCTCCATTATCTATCCACATGTGACTGGGACTTGTTTCATCGAGAACCAACGCTTCCTTATGTGTATACACCGAGGTGGGACAAGCACTTATTGACCATCCTATTTGTTCAGGGGTCAATTGTATGGGGTGAGTGAGCATTTTGTCTGTTGGTGGTGGGAGTTGTCACACTGGGTGCAAGTGGATTCCTTTACATTTACATGGAGACCTTTGCTGCACTATTGACTTCTGCTTATCCAGTTCTGGACTGTTTTAATATGCGGATGATTATATAAGATTGCGTTGCACTGCTTTGATTTTATTTCTGATCTGAGGCAATGTGAAATTTTCCTCTAGTGTTCAGCTTGCAATACCATCCATTTGTCATATAGGTGCGTGTTTGCGCTGATTGTCTCTTGCTCGAGTGCATTTTAGATCAGTTAAAAAAAATTCTGTATTCTCAAAAATGTAACGTTTTCAGGCATCAGTGTGCAAGAGGCCTAAAAGTATGAAAAGATATCTCATGAGAGTCAATAAGTCTGATAATTGCTGTATGTGGTCATTAGGAAACAGCGGACGGTCCACTCTGAACCTAGGTTCAGACCGAGCTTTGTCTATTTGGACTTTCGGGAGGGACTCTAAGCATTTGTTTTTTTCATTCTTGCTGTAGGACAGGCTACACGAAATGTGACAATTACAAAACAAAACAGTTTAAATTGCTGGCAAATGATGATCATTGCCAGCTTTTTTTAAAAAAAGGGAAAAATGACAATAACAACACACAAACCTCTCCAGAGGTCCCCCCAAATACATCTTTTTTTTTTAAATCCAAAAAGCTGTCAATAACAGATGTCAAAGTAATTTGCTGATGATTTAAAACTTGTGTTCCTTTGTAAACATCGGTGCTGTGGCAGCACTTTCTGTATACCATAGAGATGTGCCCATTCACAAACAAGACTAGGACACCCCTCAGACATGTTATTTATAGAAATTGGACCCTTTTAATGTTCTACTTTAACCTCCCTGGCGGTATGATTATTTCAGATTTTTGGTGCTGAAAGCGGTACGATTATTTTGCATGAAAATTTGGCGTTTTATATTGTAGGCCTGTAATTCTTAGGAATAACTCACTTAAATCTGTCCAAACAAGAGTCTAGTAGACATCCCAGGTATGATAAAGTTTGAAACATGAAATCATAAATTATAGTATAATAAATAACTAAAAATAATTATCAAAAATAATAACGTAATAATAATAAAATTTATTCAATAATGTAATCAAACCAAAAACACTGAAATTTGCTCAGTTGCAGAATTGTCGCTGTCGTCACTTTCAGTTTCTGATGATAAATTTCCCCAAAAATCAGTATCACTCAATTCTGCAAATGATTCTTATTTACTATCGCTGTTTTCTAGCTGATCAAAAACCACTTTTGACGTAAAGGGACACTTTTTGGTTGCCATGGACATTCTCAAGTTTCCAGGCAGAAAGAATGACATATCTAATATAAAAGTGCATGCAGGGCACTGGGCAAAGCACTAGAGACAAAGGGGATGTGAAATTATTTCATACAGTAATGTAATCTGTAAGATTGCAGTGTACTGTATGTGCTGTGTGTGTTTCACTTTTTGAATTTCCCGCCGGTCTCCGTCCCAGTGCGACGCAGTGCTCGCAGGGAACGGAGCCCGGCACACAGAGGCATCTGGCGGCGGACACAGCCTGCAGACACTGTGGGGGACATCGCTGGATCCAGGGGACAAAATGAGTAGCATTGCCTGGATCCAGCAATGCAATCCCGAGTGTGGCTCGGGGTTACCGCTAATGGTACTGAAATTCCACCCCGAGCCACACTCGGGATTACCGCCAGGGAGGTTAAGCATATAAGAAAGCAGTGCTCCTGGTCAAATAGATTTTTCTCATAAAAAATTTTTGCATTGGTACATGCTTCCCAGGGCAGTGCCCACCCCAGGAATTCAAAAACCAATTGGAAATGTAAATTTATTCTGAGCACTATTTAGCTTATATGGAGTTCTCTCTGTTGAAGTTAGATGTGTTTAAAAATACATGTATTAATGCATATTGTGGTTGATTTACTAAAAGCTAACAGGCTGGAGCTTAGTGAATGTGCTGAAGTTTCACTCTGTAAAGAATACCCAATCACGTGGAAGGAAAATGAAAAAACCCCTGCATTTTTACTTGCACATGATTGGATGATGGAAGTGAGCAGCGCTTCATCTCATCCACTAAGCTCTGGTGAAAATATCCTTGCAAAGTGTACCTTTCCTTCCAAGGTCTATGTGCCTTTAGTAAATCAACCCCACTTCATCAGAGCATACTGCCACATTTTTAGGTACACAATGCGATGAACCTCATTTAAATGATTTGAATATAGGTTAATGCAATGAACCTGCAGCATGGAGAACTTTTTTTGCAACACATATTAGCACAATGTATTAGTGCTGGTGGGGTGCTAGGTTCTGTTGCAAACAATGGATTTTGTGGTGTCTAAGCATTATGCATATCTCCCAACTGTCCCTGATTTCGAGTGACCGTCCCTGATTTGAAACAAAGTCCCTCTGTCCTCCTCATTTGTCCCTCATTTTGGTCTGATCTATATAGTTGTATATAAAATGCATTACTTATCTATCAAAAAGTGTTTCCCAGTGCTAAACCTTTCATCCAATTTGTAAATTGCTGTATTTGTATATTTCCTAAGCCAAAATAAAGAAATAGTAGTGGTAAAAAAAGCACTTGTGGGCATAACTAATAGTTTTTTGTACTGTTCTCCTTTAAGGGGCATGGCAGGGTGTGTGTCCTATGCTTACATACTTTTGCTAATAGGTGTTCCTCATTCCCATCTCAGAAAGTTGGGAGGTATGCATCATGACCTGTGAACTTCATAGGAAAAATCATAGTCCCAGTTAGGGTTGCCACCTGTACGGGACTCACCCGGGCAGTACGGGTTTTGAATCCTCTGCCCAGGTTTCTCACTGCCTGAGACCCGGACACATCAGTGGCAGCCCCGCAGCACCAGTCCTTCTCTCTCTCACTGTTGGCTTTTACCTAGAAGGGGAGGCGGTGCTTTAACTCCCTGCACATGCTTCTGCCCGCCTCCACTCTGGATCCTCCACACCCTCCCCTTGTGCAGAGCCCGGGATCGTCTTTTCTAGGACAGTGAGAGAAGGGAGAGAAGTTTTAGCAGCATGGAGGACACAGAAGCAGCATTGACAGCTCAGAGCTCCAGCACAGACATCGGAGCTGTGCAAGATTTTCTCCTCCTTATCTGCAACTGTGAGTCACCCCCCTCCCCCTGGGGCTGCTGTATCTGTATTGCTCTGTTCACGCTCACTAGTAGTAACCACACACCATTCACCTCCTCCAGAGGGAGAGGGACAGCAGTGACTGCAGTCTTCCTGGCCAGTACCCTTTTTCTACTAGATGGGGGGTGAGCAAGCCCCCATCACCCCTCTGCAGTTCTCCTAGCTGGGGGTCTTTTTAGCTGGTAAGGGAGGGGAGTTTCTGTATAGGTGACCATTATCGCCCCCCCTCCCCCGCAGTCCTCCGGGGGTGGGGTTACCCAGGGGTAGTGCCAGGACAAGGTAATATAGAACCCCGGGGGAACATTCCAAACTGCGCCCCCCCACCCCCCAAGATGTATGAGCATTATGTTACAACAAAAATATTGGGGTGGGGGCCTCCTGACGCCCCCTCCCCCCCGCTATTACCAGTGGATATGTCTTTGAGGGGAGGGAATGGTCGATTTTTCTGGGGGTCGATCCTCTTGACGTCTCCCCACTACCCCCGAACGAGTGGGGGGTAGATCATCTTTTTCCCATGACCGGTCCTTCTGACGTCAGTGACGACAGGGAGAGGGAGACCTCCTCCACTTACCACACACCAATGATGATCACTCGCACTTGTCTCGTTATGTCTATGTCGTCGGGGTCC
>BLSH010002283.1:792310-810128 GCA_018402905.1 Glandirana rugosa
ACGTTTTAACAGTCTCATCAGTGTATTTTCGTAATCGTAATTTTTACAAGTGTAATCATAACGTGGTCACAACGGAATCTTTCCACAACTAACTCCCCCGTGTCAACTACCCGGCGTTTCTCACGCCAAATGGGAGGCGCTACCTTACGCCAATGGGTTGTATATACAAAGCTTCGGAAGTGCGGGAAGTAGTTCCCATTGACACGTTGTCTAACACCGTTGACTCATATACAACATCATCCTGCGATTACCAAAAGTGACCAACTATTACTAGTGTCTATATGGGGTATAGACACCCCCCTCTACCCATTACGATGTCGATCTGTAAATGATCTATTGGAGGTTCTTCACCGATATTTTTGAATGCACTCATATGTGCCCCACTGACAAAGATCCGTCCGTCCATCTGTAGCATTACCCATCTCCCCCCACAGATATGGGGTATATCTGTGATCATTATCAACCAGTGAAAACCATTAGCGTCCTACTACAACATATACTCAGTTGCCACAATCTGTTGCACAGTTACCCTTGATGAAGGGCGTGAAGGCTTCGAAACATATATGTTGGGTAACCGCATTCCATCGCGGAGGGTAAACCGCACTCTTTGCGGCCCATCAACTGTGCCCCCTCAATCAACACCTTTCTAAGGCAACACTGGTGCAATACTAATGTGAACATTTTTAATGCTAATGCTTTTATGTGACTACTCTGACAATTTTGCATTTGTTTTTGTTGTCTTGATTTATTGAACTTTTTGTTGTAATAAACTTTTGTTTTTATACAAAACAGTGGTTGTTCAACCTATTTAAAGTCCCTTTCTGTGGGGGAATTTCTTTGTATAGTAACATATGATGGGATGAGGTTGCAATCATCAATTATCCTAGAGACTGTATGGTATATTAACACTATCATTCCTATTAAGCCATTTTATAAAGGCACTAAGGGTATCCAAATCACCATTCCAAAGGAGGAGGATGTCATCTATAGAAAGCCCCAACCATGGATATGGGTAATGTAGGCCAAAGTACTTGAGAAAGGAGGCAACATTGCAAACAGATCCCTTACTTTATTCAGCCCAGTCGGCTAGCATGTTTATAAGCTTTTATTATCTTGGAATGAACTACTCTACACAACAACTAGAACTAGTGCAGCTGTCTAATTTGTAACATTCACCTTTCTAAATTCTGTCTATAGCCACATAACAACCTAAGAATATGGGCTAAACTGCTAGAATGATAATATGAAAATGATTACGCTAACATTGATGTCCACTCTTTCCTATGTATTCGTGATCGCACCAGGCTGATTGAGATATCAGCCATACAAGGATGCTTCAGGGTTGATTTACTAAGAGAAAAATAGGCTGTTCACTTTGCTCCCTTGCTGCCCCAGAGCTTAGTGAATGCGGTGACGTTTTACTTTGCAAAGAATACCCAATCACTTGCAAGGAAAATAAGAAAAACAGAATTTTTGCTTGCACATGATTGGATGACAGAAGTCAGCAGAGTTCATCACTAAGCTCTGGGTCAAATTGCCTTGCAAAGTGCAAGTTCCCTTGCAAAGCCTTTGGTAAATCAACCCCTTTGTGTTCATTGCACTCTAATATAAAATGATTTTACTCACACTAGCTGATGTATGAATGTGTTCCTTTGCTGCCTCAGTGATAAGTACACTTTCTTCTGCTTGTGCTTTACTACGCCCAGCTACTCAAATTCACACTAGACGATTAAAGCATCTTTTTGTCATTCTTGCTGTGAATTTTATCAGTTTAACTTCCCTGGGCCAAACAAAGGAACAAAAAGAAACACGTGGCCTTTTAAGGGCTCTTGTCCACACATTGCTTGATATCAGACTGTTGGCTGTCCTCTGTATTGAACTGAATGTTATATAGGTTTCAGAAGCAGTTCAGGCTATTTGTAGGTGTCGAGGTAGGATACCGGAGGGAAAATAAACCACATTCCAAACCACCCATGTCCACCTCTAAAAGAAGCCTCCTAATAGTCGAAGCTTTAAAAACCAGGACAGAAACATAAACATTTTGTGGTAAAGACCTAGCTTATGGAAAAGTGGCAAACTGTTAAAAAAATGATATATACAGTATTGATAACAATAAAATGATATATACAGTATTGATAAAAATGAAGATGTTAAAAAAGTATTGGAAAACACACACGTGCTATTAATTAATAAAGTAAATGCTATTTACAGTAAACCAGAGGAACCAATTAGCAAATATTTTTTTTCATTGTTTAAGCCACATGCTCCTTGCATCTCTTCTGTGCTCCTTTCCTCTGGCAGGAGAAAGCAGTGTTAAAAACATGCCTAAAGCAGCGTTTTTTTCAAATGCGTCTGGACGCCTTCATTCATAAAATAAATAATAATTATTTATTATATAAATATATTTATTTATAATAATACAATATTTATTATAATTATATTAATATTATATATTTTGTTAATAAATATTAATTTATTCTGGCCATTGAAATGAATGAGCGCTTAAGCGCTAAATGTGCCATGTAATCGCATTTAAACACGTTTGGCACCGCAGGTGTTTTTTGCAAGAAATGCTCCTCTCCTGAATGCGCTGGTCCTGAGGTTTTTTTCTGCCTCTAAACGCCTGTGAACGCATATGTGGGCATGAACGAATAGTCTAACACAGAGGGGCTTTTAGAGGTAGAAAAAAAAAAGTCAAACACACCTGAAAGTGTCATTTTTGAATCCTAGTGTGCATGAGGCCTCAAGCCACATGTACTTGCAGATGTATATTTACTCATGGATATATCAGTTGTGACACCTAAAATTTTATCAAATTGCTGATATTGTCTAATCTGTTATTACGAGAATATATACTCAGTTTGGAGAGCTAATGCTTAATAGAAAGTTATAATGTACTTTATGTTTAGATGGAATTTTTTTTTTTTTTTCAGCATAAAAGTACTGGGACAACTGAAATTTCTCAGACTTTTTTATTGTCAGAATGATTGACTTGGCGCAGTACATGGGTAAACTGGGCAATTATGTATCAGAGTTATGTTCGGCCAGCGACATGTCCCAATTCTGTATGTCAGAATAAGAGCATGAGAAAGGTGTTTCAGAGCTGGAAAATGTATTTTATAGTATCACGCCCAAAAAAAGGCTCTTCTGACCATAACGTTCAACTTTTAAATATTTAAAGCGTATTTAAAGCACCAAACAAAAATGTAATATATTGTAGTTTACTCTTTCTTTTTACTCTTCTTCTTTCAAGCTTTTTTCCCTTTATTTTTGCCTGGTGATCCTGCCTGTAATACATTTCCAGTTCTAGGATGACAGTGCTCTACTGTATAAGGTCAGCAGACACATGATAGGACTACAGAGCCATGCCCCTCTCATGTTTTCCATACCATAATTGGGTGTGGTTCTGTTGTCTTCAAAAATAGCTGAGAACAGTATAATCAATTACAATCAGCACAGGAAGTTATTAGCTCTCAAGGCTTCTGGCAAGATCAAGAGGTATTTTTTGCACTTACAAGATATAACAAAATGCTTTCCATGGTATATTTGACAGACCATATTGGAACCCAAAAGAGAAGTTCATTGTTAGGGTTTACATACCCTTTAATTTCAACATAACCACCATATCACAGTGTTGGGTGCCTGAGTGGCCAATCATCAATTACCTATGTAGTCATAAGCGCAAGTAGGAGGAAAGGGAAAGAGTCAGATGCTCCCCATATTTAGAAGTACTTGGTATGTCACTTTTGTTTCACAGGCAAACATAGCAGTGGAGGGAGCGAAGTAATAGTAGGTAAAAGCACTCGTCGGAGACAAAAACCTGTATTTTTGAACGCAATGCCTACCCAGTAGTAGACCTAAACCTCAACTTGGATATATACCCACACAAACATAACCCTTTAATTTAACCTAACCCCTAACACTCTGAACTGAACCCCTGGTGGCATTTATATTATAATGGTGATAAATTGCATCACACTGATACAAGAGTTTATAGAGTAGATTTACTAAAGGCGATTTACTTTGCAAGGGATTTTTCACTTTACAAGAGAATTTTCCCTTAGCTCATGAAATGAGGTGAAGCTCTGCTGACTTCCATCCTCCAATCCTGTGCACGTGATTGGGTATTCATTGCAAAGTGAATTTTCACCACATTCACTACGTTTTTTCCTACAGCTATGGTCTGGTAGGCCTTTGAGCATAAGACACAATCTTTACTCATAACAGAAGAAGGCTCTGTAACAGGGAAACAGCATGCTGACAGCGTGGTAAACCCTATTGTCAAACGATTCATGGATATAGTTGACAGCATTTTTCAGAAAGATAATGGTCAACCTCAGAGAGCAGCCATCACTAGACAAGCATTGAATATGACAGGCAGAGCCATTATTGTGAGTGAACACTAAGCTTAAAATATTGAAGAATTACAAGTGATATAGGATACAGGACTGGAATAACATTCTTCAAGGAGCCATCAGACATCTTTGTGATAGAATGCTCAACAGAATAAATTACTGTATTTCTGTAAATATAGACCATGCCATTTATTGATTTTCACTGAATACATTGGAAAAAATTGTTTCAAATAAATTAAGTGCAATTATTTATCCTTGGAACTCTATATCATTATTCTATTAAACTATATTAATCTGTATAAATCTCCTTTTTTTTAATGAACAAAGGCTCCCAATTACCAATGTATAATCTCACCTTCATTTATGTAATATTAATAAAGATTCATTTATTAAATAATCCACATGGTGTTTTACTTTGACACATTGGGGGAAATTTTCTAAAACAGGTACACTTAGAATTTGGTGCAGCTGTGCATGATAGCACTATTAGTTTCTAACTTCAGCTTGTTCAATGAAGCTTTTCCAATAAAACCTGGAAGCTGATTGGTTTCTATGCAGAGCTGCACCGGATTTTGCACTCTCCAGTTTTAGTATGTAACATCTATTGCATCTATATTAAACAAATTGTTCAAAGATCCTTGAAGGGGAAATATATGAAGCTTTAGGATGACAACTAAAATTTTGGTAAACCCAGTCTGTGACATAGGAGTTTTGGGGGTGGCAGTGGCTATGCCCTAGAAAAAAGTATAGTCAACTTGACAGAGATCTGTTCATGTGACCTATGTCCAGTCAACAGACATTTCCCAAAGAGGACCAAAAGAGCTATAGAGATGCATGAAGCTGGAAAGGGGTTACAAATGCATTTCTAAAGACCTTCAAACCACAACTTATAATGGAAAGACAGTAAGGTTGCTGCTACCTCCATGACTTGGTATCCTTTGAATATCATATATGTAATATAATTATTCATTATATTACCATGAATATCATAAAGTATATATGCAGTGTATGGAGTAATTTTCAGAAGGACAAGTCACGAACTGCCAAATTTCCTTTCCTAGGGGGAAATTTCCTCTCACTTCCTGTTGTCTCCCTCTGTTTGTAAGTAGGAGTCGTTTGTAAGTCGGATATTTGTAACTAGGGGACCGCCTGTATACAGACTGATTTTACTGTTGTGGGTTTAGTAACACTTTAAAGGAGAAGGTCTATATATATATATATATATATATATATATATATACACACACATATATATTTAGGTTTTTTACTTTCTTTACAAAACTACTAATAGCATTCCATGAAGAGTCTTTGGTGAATGTAATAGAAAATGAATTAGCTCAGTTGCATAACCAAAGTTCATTATAACGTGACAATCCCGCTCTACCTATTTGATTAATTATATGTATGTATTAATGAGCAAACAATATATTAAATAATATAGTGGCGGCAAACAAACAATTGTGTTCCCACAAGCTTCAAAATGACAGTGCATACATTTTGCTGTGCCTACTATAACAAACTAAAAATAAATATCATCCTCTGGTTATAAAGTGATATACACATATAGTCTTATAACAGATCCGGTGCTTGTTAAATAATAATAGTGTCAGTTATATTCCATAAAGGTACCTACTTATTCATCCATGATTCACCACATGTGCATAAACATGCATCTTGATAAACAATTCATGAAATGGGGTACATTGGCTCCTACCACCTATCCTCTTATGTGCTCACCTCCTACTGTGGACCTGTCAGTGCTCAGGTCACAAAACTCTTTCCCCTTTAAGGAACCAATCCAAGGTTTCCCTTCAGTGATGTAACTATCAATATTCCTCCTTATAATGCAACTTTTGGTGATATGTACACCATCTTGATTGCAAGTTGCATGGCCCTTTAAAAGATTGGGTGTCCCCCTTATTGTTGTCTGCAATTGGTGAAGACTAGAAGTCCCAAGGTATCTGCAGAAGTGGTGTAAGGGGGTCCTGGAAGTACACAGAGAACTATGGCGCCACATAGACCAGGGAGCTGCCGCTATGGTGGATGAAAGCTGTACAGCAAGCTCAGTCCACAAGGTGCTGCAAGGATGGAGGAGCTGTGAATGCCCAGAATGTCCACTCCTGAAGATTGTTAGGGCTTATTAGGGCTCTGGGTTCATAGCTATGTCCTCTATAGAATGTAAAGTAAAGACTGCCTGAGCTGCTGAGTTGTCCTGGTCGCGGGAAGATGAAGTTCCCAGTGCACCTGAAGGCAGATCTGACACTAGCAGGCCGTGCATCTTCCCACTACTGGGAGTCTTGGTGTGAGTTGTGAGTCCTTCCTTCCTTCTTGATGGCTCTTCTGGTTTCGCCCTATCTCTTCATATTTTTCTTGCTCTCTTTGTTCTTTCCTAGATCAAGGCACTGATCACACCCATGTGCAGTGTCACCCAGATATTTAAGCGTTCAGCTCACATAGCACCCATAGCCTGCACCCAACTCTTTTGGTAAGTTCTGCTACAAAGAGTGTCCTCCAGGCCACAGAGAGGGTTTGAAGTTTTTAAGGCATATTCAATAATTTATGGTTTTGTACTGCAGCATCAAAGTGCTTTCTTTTGTACTCCTTTATCCCTCACTTTGTCTTGAACTTTTGAACCTCTTTACTGTTTTGTACCATGTAATTGTCCTGTGTGGTGCTTCAAACATTTTAAAAACCTAATAAACTAAAATAAAAAAATTACTACTTCAGTTCCTGACCTCTTATATGACTTGTGACCAGTGTTCGGAGATGGCCAGGCCACACCCCCAGCTCATTTCGCTCAACCCCTCGGAGCTTAGTCATAGGGATTACCATGACTAAGGTCCGAAGGGAGGAGCGAAATGTGTTAAAGGCGTGGCCTGGTTGTAGTCCAGGCTGAGGTTGCCACACACACGCACCTCAGGGATGTCATGGATGCCATAGGGAGACTTTCTCTTCACCCTGAGCCATTGTAGGAGCCGGGTGGAACTCCCTCCCGAACCAGTGGTGGATATCATAGGACTTGCACCACCCTCCAATAGAGTCTGAGCGGCAAAGGAAGCATGTCTTGGGTAACAGTGCCTGGAGACACTACACTACCAAGACTTGAGTTCATGGAGACACCAACAAAAAACACATAAGTACACCAAAGCCCTCCACAGGGAGGACAGTGCCAAACTAGCAGAGACCCCCCCCCCAATACAAAAAACTATCCAGAGTATTAAAGTAAACATCACGAGTGAAACATGGAGGCTATCGTTACTGATTTTTCATGGAAGAAAATATTTGAGGGGCACTAGGGTTTCTATGCTCAAACATGTACCAGGGATTGACTCATGAGCATACACAAATGGCCACCATACCACGAGGAGAAAGAGTCCAGGAAAATATTAATAGTCCACAATTCGACCATAAAGGATAGCCAGCATGTTTCAGAGGAAATAACAACATCCTTCTTCATCAGGGCTTGCAATAAAGGAATGGAGACTTTAGTTAAATGAAACTAGTATTAAATCTAAAAACAAATATATACTATATTGCAGTTTATCAACTCTTAGGTGTGGTGGTTGCATTTGTTTTCTTTTATAACTTTTTTTCCTTTGTTTTAGCCTGGTGATCTGGTTAGTAAGTTTGTTTTTTTCAGCTTCCTTTAACAGACCAAGCTGTACAACAAAAGTGTTAGAAGGTTGAGAAAAATAATTTAATCCTGGCAGCCTCCCTTCCTACTCTTTCCTTTTTTACCTCTCCATCTGTGTTTTCCTTCTATTATTCCTCCTCTTTCCTATGCTTTATTTTGTTAACTCAGATTAGTGTTGCAGCACCTCTTATTCTGAAATGCCAGGCTAAATATCCTTATTGCTTTTTTCACGAGTCAGAAGTCCTGTACATTTTCTGATATTTCTATGGTGTATTCACATGATGAGCCACTGTCAGTACTTGTTCTCTTTATTTGTAAAAAAATATGTATTTCAATAAACATATATTGAAAAACACTGACAGGGGCGCTTACAATGGCCAGCTTTTATTCATTTATGTTAAATATTTATCCCAAAAGAAAAAAAAAAGTTGTAACTGCTTAAAAAGTGTCAGCTGGAGTCAATTTGTTATTCAACTCCATATAAATTTGCTAGTGCATCTAACACCACCCTCCTCCAGATTGACAATTCCCAGGACAGAAAGTGTGTTACTGGCTGATCATCGGGTAAAAATAAGAAAATTTTTTAAAAATGCTTTTAAAAAAAAGAAAACGAATGCCATCACTGAGTCTGGCGGACTTGATGTCCCTCTGCGACCCGCAATTGCCTTCTACAGAGGCAGAGCGGAGATCTGTCAATGTAAACAAGGCAGATCTCCGTTCTTTCAGGGGACATGGCCCTGATCTACTGTTCCCAGTGATCGGGAACAGTCAGATCTGTCATGTCACTGCCAGTCCAGCCCCCACACAGTTAGAACAAAAATAGGCAACACAGTTAACCCCTTGATCGCCCCTAGAGTTTAACCCCTGCCATGGAAATTTATGCAGTAATCAGTGGCTATTTTTAGCTCTGATCGCTGTGTAAATGTCGTTGGTCCCAAAAAAGTGTCAAAAGTGTCCGATCTGTGCACGGCAATGTCACAGTCCCGATAAAAATCGCAGATCACCGCCATTACTAGTAAAAAAACATAAAAAAATACAAATGCCATAAATCGTTTTCTATAGTTTGTAGACGCGATAACTTTTGCGCAACCCAATCAATATACGCCTATTGCCATTTTTTTTTTTTTACCAAAAATATGTAGAAGAATATATATCGGCCTAAACTGAAGAATACATTTGTTTTTTATTTATATATTTTTTTGATATGTATTATAGAAAAGAGAAAAAAACATTTTTTTTTTCAAAATTGTTGCTCTTTGTTTGCTTATAGCGAAAAGAAGAAAAACCGCAGAGGTGATTAAATACCACCAAAAGAAAGCTCTATTTGTGGGGAAAAAAAAGAACGTCAATTTTGTTTGGGTACAACGTCGCACGACCGCGCAATTGTCAGTTAAAATGACGCAGTGCCGTATCGCAAAAAGTGCTCTGGTCATTAAGGGGGCAAATCCTTCGGGGGCCGAAGTGGTTAAACGCCTCTATTCCCTTGTTACAACCCCTCATTAAGGGGGTTGCAATTGTCCTGAAATGTGTAGCTAATTTTTTATGGTCAAATTGCAAGCTTTCAAAAATTTCCATGGACTCTACCAATTTATGGTTTGGTTTCTATTTGTGTATGCTTACATCTGAATGCCAGTCCTTGTGATTTTGAGTTAATGACCTGAAACATGTATGTAGATAAGGACTTCTGATTTATATTTTTGGCTTTCTGATCTGCATTCTTGTCCTGAGACAATGATATAAAGGAAATGAATCAAGTTAGTGTGTATGCCAGCCAGATAACCTGCAGTTCTCTCATGCCATGTTTACTGTAAAGTGAAATTACTAAAAATCTAAAATAGGTAATGGTAAAAAAGGTGGGACTTTGAATATGCCTCTAAGGAACACAAACAACTCAATAATTATAAAAATACAACATTTTTTTATTGATCACATATATATAAAAACAAAGAAAAAAAAATACAAGAAAAATATGAAAAATACAAGAGATCCAATAAGAACCCCATTTGATGTTACAATTCACACAGCAGAGGTGTCAGAGCTTTGGATATTATCAATCATGATCATCAAAGGGAATTTATTACGTGTTTCGAGGGGACACTTGCTTCCTCAGAAACCTTCGAAGACCGTTTGTAATATATACCTCTGTGGTCTAGTTAAAGTCCAGACCGGAACAGGAAACTAAACAAAGGGGGAGGCCAGTCAACTCTCCATGCCAGCCATGCCCAAAATACTCAGAGGTTTGACACAGACCCAGATATGACCACAGCGTAGAGTCTCCTACTGCATGGAAAATGTGCCCACCAGCCCACGGGACACTCATCCGTCCCTAAGTGGGTGCAGTATTAATGTATGGAGATTATTTGGGAGACCTGGATATGCAGACCAATCATAGGGCTAGCAATGCCACCCAGGCAGGCTTGTCAATAGCCACCTAATATTCAGCCCCTGCAGAGAAAAGAAAGCCCTGACAGACACGGTCCTCGCTCCCATATGGTTAGAAATTTTGTCAAAGAAATAATTCCTGCTAGATCACTTCAGGATGACCCCTTTTGCAGGTAAAACATTAAACATTAGTGTCTATACTGTTTAAAATCCAGTAATACATTGTCTCACTCTGCTCCGAACACGCTCAGCTGCTCTTTACTTTTAGGCACTGTGCCAAAAATCAGAGCCACTAGAGGCTGATCTGCTGACTGCCTAAAGATTTTCTGCTGCTCAGGGGCTCTGGGCTTCAGCAAAATGGCAGCCTCCGGCAAGTAGAAACATGAAGAATGCTGGAGGCCAATGTAGAATACACACTAATTTTGGTAGCCTAATTATTAATATGCAATATATGTTCCTCGCTAAAGAACATTACTTTTTATCAAGTTGTCATGGGTAAAGTTCCGCTTTAAGATGTACCTTGGTTGTAGTCACAAAAGGGTTAACAAGAACAGAACATTTCTAGCAGCTTGCAACTGCGTAAAAAAAACATACTTCAATTCAAACAGAGCAATATAATATAGAAAAAAAGTAAAGCAGCAGGCAGTTTGTCTCTGTAATCAGCTTATATTTTAAAAGCCATCCATGGAAAGTGTCCTACTGGTACAAACACACAATCACATTATAGTTTCACTTACTACTTATTATCGTACTGTGCTTTGATTCACCATCACAAAACAGAAGCGGTCGCTATAGTTACAAAAGTGTTCTCATGTGTTTGTTGACTCCCTTTTGTAGTACCCAAGTTGCTGAATACCTGGGACAAGACATAAGTTGCGGACAAAATAATGGAAACTGCCAAGATAAAATATTAAAGACTACTAAAGAGAAGGCCCAGCCTTTGCCTTCAGAACAGCGAGGTTCTTCTTCTTTGAATGCAGTTATACAAACCCTGAACTGTGTGTAGTGTGAGGAACGCGGTGTCAGACCCCGGCCGCCTTTACCAACCTGTAACTAATGGCTGGTCAAACTCACACCGCGCTATCACTGATACGCAACGATTTAGTCTCTTCCTACACAAAGATTTTCCACAATCTAAGTGCCAGCAGATGGTGAGCAATCATCACTGGGTATGGTTAACTAGGCAGCTAACTCTTTAGACCCCAAATCGATCACTGCCATCAGATATTTATCATAAATATCGATGTTCACAATATATTGATAACAATCATGACTTAAAATAAGCGTCTGTAACTAGGGATGCACAGGTGCCGATACCATTCATTTGCGCAAGTATCGGTACTCGCCCAAATGCTCCCGATACCGAAATCGATACTTTGCAGTGCAATTTGTGTCAATACAAAATGAATGGTTGCAAATTGCACTGCAAAGAATCGCATACGATTTGAAAAGGAATGCGTTGCAATTCCTGCTCGAATTGCATGCAATTTCCCCAACTGTTTCTGTGTGTGTGTGTGTGTGTGTGTGTAGAAAGGGAAAAGCGCCATCCAGTGGGCAGTTTAAAAAATGTTAGAAATCACAGTACATGCCACATGCAAAATAATCTACATAGGTGTCCTGGTCCGATAGCACATTTTACGGCTGCTGGAGGTGCTACCAGGGCTGGAGGAGAAGTAGAGGCGGTCTGCCCCCAAGGTGACATCACTTTTGCCCTATACCCACAGGGTTCCGGAGGTTCTCCTCAAGCCCTGTAAGCACCTCCAGCGGCTCTGGTTTGCTATCATAAGTGGACCAGGACACCTATGTAGATTGTTTTGTATGTGACCAGATATGTACTGTGAGTTCTAACATTTTTCAACTGTTTTTTCCCTTTCTATACACACACAGAAGCAGTAGGGGAAATCGCATGCAAGTTGGACAGGAATCGCACTGCATTCCTGTTCTTTGCAATGCGATTTGCCTCAATTTTTTTTTGTATTGACGCAAATCGCACCGCAAAGTGTCGGTACTTGGTGTTGGCAAATACTTGACCAAAAGTATCTATACTCGTACTCACCGATAAAAAAATGGTATTGGTGCAACCCTATCTGTAACCCACACTGTCACCACAGACAGGTATTTCCAGAGATTTACAATATGGCAACGCTCTTCAAATCTTCAAGTTCTATAAGTTCTGCATTAGTGCATCAGAGATAATTTTACAATTTAAAAAATATTGTTTAATAAGTAAGCAGGTAAAATGGTAAAAATATATATTTACAGAAAAGGATATTACAAATGAAAAAGAGAGGGAATAATGCAACAGAAAAACAAAAACAGGTTTAAAAGTGAAAATACTTAAAGCGGAACTTCACACAAAAGGGGAAGTTCCGCTCTTCCTCCTCCTTCTCCCCTCCTCAGACACATATGGCACATATTGTTTTTGGGGTGGAGGGGGTACCTAATTTCAACAAGTATATGCTCCCTCTTCCAATCGGATTGTCTCCCTCTCTCTCTGCCCATAGCCTTCTGGGACATATTGCAAGTCCCAGAAGATTGTGGGACTATTCACGCTTGTGTATTTGACACCCTAAGCTCCAGAACTTCTCGCAAAAGTTCAGGGATCTTCATATTTGGTCACTGGGGTGACCATGGAGGTCATGAAACCACTCTTGAATTTGTTCAGCTGTGTGTACCAGGACATTGTCACCCAAGAATAAGGGAACATCTTGAGGAAACACTACTTGTATCAGGGATGCAGGGATCTAAATGGCTTTTCACCCCATGGCCATTATACAAAGAAATCATGTGACTCCCACAAGATGGTTGCCCAAACATTTCAGTCTGCTAACATGTTTAACACACATACATGATGGGTTAAAGACATGGCAGCATGAGATAAATGAAGTCATGTGACAACGCTGAAGAAATGACACTTTGCTACAATGTAAAGTAGTGAGTGTACAGCTTGTATAACAGTGTAAATTTGCTATCCCTTCAAAAAACTCAACACACAGCCATGAAAGCGGAGTTCCACCCTTTTAAAAGTCAGCAGCTACAAAAAGTGTAGCTGCTGACTTTTAATAATCAGACACGCACCTGTTCCAGGCTCTAGCGATGTGGCTGCCCACAGCGACGCTCTTCTCCCCCTCCTCCATGTGGCACCGGCATCAAGTGTGGATGCCCGGTTTTGGCTTCAAAGCCGGGCGCGCACTGCACTGACCGGTGTATCTTCTGGGACCTGTGATGTGTCCCAGAAGATCGCCGGGTGAGAGAAGGGGAACGTAAACTTCCTTCCGGCTGTGCGGCACCAGGAGAGGAAGTGGGGACCTGGGACCCTGTGAAAACAGGGTCCCTGGTCCCCACCCCAAAAAAAGACATGCCAATTGTGGTATGTCTGGGGGTCACCTTCCCTTAAAGCGGAAGTTCCACTTTTGGGTGGAACTCCGCTTTAATGTCTAAACCGCTGGCAACAAAAGTGAGTACACCCCTAAGTGAAAATGTCCAAATTGGGCCCAAAGTGTCAATATTTTGTGTGGCCACCATTATTTTCCAGCACTGCCTTAACCCTCTTGGGCATGGAGTTCACTAGAGCTTCACAGGTTGCCACTGGAGTCCTCTTCCACTCCTCCATGACAGCATCATGGAGCTGGTGTAAGAGACCTTCTACTCCTCCACCTTCTGTTTGAGGATGCCCCACAGATGTTTAGTAGGGTTTAGGTCTGGAGACATGCTTGGCCAGTCCATCAGTTTTACCCTCAGCTTCCTTAGCAAGGCAGTGCTCGTCTTGGAGGTGTGTTTGGGGTCATTATGATGTTGAAGTACTGCCCTGTGGCCCAGTCTCCAAAGGGAGTGTTCATGCTCTGCTTAAGTATGTCACAGTACATGTTGACATTCATGGTTTCCTCAATGAACTGTAGCTCCCCAGTGCCGGCAGCACTCATGCAACCCCAGACCATGACACTCCCACCACTATGCTTGACTTTAGGCAAGACACACTTGTCTTTGTACTCCTCATCTGGTTGCCACCACACATGCCCTGAATCATATAAGTTTACCTTGGTCTCATCAGACCACAGGACATGGTTCCACTAATCCATGCCCTTAGTCTGCTTGTGGGATTTCTTGTGCATCATCTTTAGAAGAGGCTTCCTTCTGGGACAACAGCCATGCGGACCAATTTTATGCAGTGTCCGGCGTATGGTCTGAGCACTGACAGGCTGACCCCCAACCCCTTCAACCTCTGCATCAATGCTGGCAGTACTCATACGTCTATTTCCCAAATACAGCCTCTGGATATGACTCCGAGTATGAGCACTCAACTTCTTTGGTTGACCATGGCGAGGCCTGTTCTGAGTGGAACCTGTCCTGTTAAACCGCTGTATGGTCTTGGCCACCGTGCTGCAGCTCAATTTCAGGGTCTTGTCAATCTTCTTATAGCCTAGGCCAGTGATGGCTAACCTTGGCACTCCAGATGTTTTGGAACTACATTTCCCATGATGCTCATGCACTTTGCAGTGTAGTTGAGCATCATGGGAAATGTAGTTCCAAAACATCTGGGGTGCCAAGGTTAGCCATCACTGGCCTAGGCCATCTTTATGTAGAGCAACAATTCTTTTTTTCTGATCCTCAGAGAGTTCTTTGCCATGAGGTGCCATGTTGAACTTCCAGTAGCCAGTATTAGAGAGTGAGAGCGATAGCACGAAATGTAACACACCTGCTCCCCATTCACACCTGAGACCTTGTAACACTAAGGAGTCACATTACACCGGGGAAGAAAAATGGATAATTGGGCCCAATCTGGACATTTTCACTTAGGGGTGTACTCACTTTTGTTGCCAGTGGTTTAGACATTAGTGCCTGTGTGTTGAGTTATTTTGAGGGGACAGAAAATGTACACTGTTATACAAGCTGTACACTCACTACTTTACATTGTAGCAAAGTCTCATTTCTTCAGTGTTGTCACATGAAAAGATAGAATAAAATATTTACAAAAATGTGAGGGGTGTACTCACTTTTGTGAGATACTGCATAAAGTGAAACGTTCTACTTTGTATGTAAAAAGTGCTCTTCCACATGCTCAGGTGAAATCCTCACTCACCAGATGGTTGCGACCGACAGAGCAGCCAACAAGCCTTGTGTGTTAAATCCTGTACTTGGAATGTCAGATCTTCTATATGGGAAGCCAGAGGCCAGCCATCTTGTGAATGTCACTGTTATAAGTTCTCATTCACTCAATATGAGTAAACAAGAGAACAAGTAGTTAATTTTATTAAAAATGTTAAAATAACAAACACTGATTACACTCACATTCAGCAGGTGCCAATAAGGGCACCAACACAACCAGCTTGGAAACGCCTATCCCGTGCACCACTGCTTGTGACCACAGAGCCGGCATGCATTTCAAAAGACTGGATGTGACGTGGGGTTAGGGCCGGATATGACGTCAGTGGTTCAGCCTCAATGCATTTCACATGCAGAATGTCCTCAGGAAGATCACCACCATTTTGATGGAGTCTTACAGTGGTTGTAAAGGCAGAAGGTTTTTTTTAAGATAAAAAGAGTTCTGTGTGCAGCAGCCTCCCTCAGCCCCCCTAACACTTACCTGAGGTCCCTCTCTGTCCAGCGATGCCCACCAGTGTCTCAGCCATCCAAGATTCTCCCTCCCGATTGGCTGAGACACAGCAGTGGCGCCATTGGCTGCTGCTGCTGTCAAGGTCTGCTATCCAATCAGTGGAGAGAGGGGGCAGGGCTGGGTCAGGGCTCTGTGTCTGAATGGACACAGGGAGCTGTGACTCGGCTCAGGTGCCCCCATAGCAAGCTGCTTGCTGTGGGGGCACTGAACAGGAGGGAGGGGCCAGGATCACAGAAGAGGGACCTGAGAAGAGGAGGATCTTGGATGCTCTCAGCAAATGCACTGCAACAGAGCAGGTAAGTATAAGTTATTTTTATAGGAAAAAACCCCAAACTTTACAATCACTTTAAATAACAGGGGATATGTGCTGATTGGAAGTTTAATTTGCATGGGAAAAAAAGGGACATTTTGAATTACCAGATACCATGAGCTATGTGTGTTAGAACTTGCCCCCCTTACAGAACACCAAATTGGATATAAAAAAGTACAAACCATACAAGTTTATTCATCATAGAAACAATAACATTAAATCAGCTAGGCTGAATAACAATACAGCAGAAATTATCCAGTTTAAAATCAAATTCATGTGCTCTTTTTACACTACCGAAAATATATGTCACTAAACTAGCCTGGCTGACAAGAAAGAAATCAACAACTGCAAGAAATGAAAAGGTGGAGTAACCTACTACAATCCTGCAAATGTGTGCTTTAAGTGGAATTGAAGTAAAATTTATTTTACAGATGGTAATAACTTACATGAATTTCATTTTTTTTTTTATCAATTTCATCCTCAGAGCTTCCATTTTAAACTGTCTCCAGGCTGCACTGCTACATTGCCATTATACAGGGTGGGCCATTTATATGGATACACCTTAATAAAATGGGAATGGTTGGTGATATTAACTTCCTGTTAATAACCATGACCCTCTTCCTATTGAAAAAATAAAAGTTGGATTCAAAATGGCCGCCATGGTCACCACCCATCTTGAAAAGTTTCCCCCTCACATATACTAATGTGCCACAAACAGGAAGTTAATATCACCAACCATTCCCATTTTATTAAGGTGTATCCATATAAATGGCCCACCCTGTATGTATGCCCCATGGGCCATATGGACCTATGGAGTCCTATAGAAGTCTTCTTTACATACATGTTTCAGCTAGGAACTACAACTGTCTGTGCAGCTGTTCAGAGCACTGCACACACAGGCAGCAAGTGAAGGACACCTAGCCACTGCCAGTCCAAGCTGTGAAGAAGGCGTGAATTGTGTTCTGTGTGTGGAACTCTGGAGGGCTACATGGACAGTTGTAGTTCCCACCGGAGTGTGAACACAAGAGACTTATACAAGAATCCATAGGTCCTGGTGGCACAGGAGGCACACATATTGTATAATAGCAATGTGGCAGCACAGGCCAGGAAACAGTTTAACCACTTGACAACTGGGCACTTAAACCCCCTTCCTAACCAGACCAATTTTCAGCTTTCAGCGCTCTCACACTTTGAATGACAATTACTCAGTCATGCAACACTCAATCCTTCCCCCAAATTCACGGGTCAACAGTTCACCAATTTGACAAAGGACCGGACACGACGGTGTAACGATAATATGTTATACACACGGAGGACACGGTGGTCCTGGATACCTAAGAACATATTCAGAGAACACAAGTGTGAGGCCACCCTTGATGTTGACAGGTACATCGGGAGGTCTCAAGGTGTGTGTCTTGTGTTAAGTGCGGAAGAAGTGTCGAACCTGACCGTCACCGATCCACAGGAAGTGAACGACGGACACACACGTCACGAGACTTGTCGACGTGTCTGTCAACATCAAG
>BLSH010002283.1:823232-844066 GCA_018402905.1 Glandirana rugosa
TAGACGTAAAAAAAAATATATAAAGTATACTCAATGGGGAGAATCTATCGACAGACAATTCAATATGTCGTAACAAACGGTGCATTTGATGGTAGAAATCGGTTTATTTCGATTTACAGTCGATACACAATAAACATGTACCGATATACAGTACTGATCGTCGTGTACCGATAGACGGACTCGTATGTCGATACTGACAAGCGGAGACTAAATTCAAGCTCCAACCTTTCCCCTACCAGAGGAATCCTATGAATACAATTCCTTTCTACCACATGCTGCAGCCCTTGGATTCCTCTGTGTTCTCTGTTCACTCTTCCTTTCTCCATTGTGTTCCATTCCGCCTCCCCCTCTCCTTTCCTCTCTGTTTGTCTTCACTGTTTTAATTGCTTTTTCAATCCCATTAATTCTAAGCTCAGGTACTTAGAAGCGCAATAAATCAGAGGCGAACAGTCATAGCTGTATGCTCAGGCAGATAGCCATGTGCTGCTAGTCATGACATATAGCCATGTACAAATAACACATAGCTGACATTTAGCTTTATTTGGCTAAAGATGGTAGTTTACGTGGCAAACAATGCTGTATAACTTAACAGACAGCTATCTAAGAGGGGTAACTCATATGAAATATATAAAAAAAAATGCAGATACTGTATAAATGACAGATTGGCTTATATAAAACGGCATGATGCTGACAGATAGCCCTGTAAAACTGACTAACAGCTGCCTATAGCTTATAGACAGCTGTGAATATCCTGGAAGCAGATGTGGGTGCATAGCCGACAGATGCTGATAACCTATAGCCAGCTGTCTTTGTTGCATAAAGGACCGTACCTTGCACTGAAACTTGATGTGCAATCTGCAGATTGTAAAATCAACTCATGGATAGCTGTGTTTGTATTCTTTATATGAAAGTATACAACCTGCATGGGCTGTCCATAATCTGACGGATATTTTAGCTGTGCATAGGCTATATGAAGGTACTTACAATGAACACATACCTAAAGGTGAGCAAGCTGGGGTCCAGTAGCAGATATAGCAGGAAAGGATCAAACAGTAGCATAGTCAGTAAACAAGCCAAAGGTCGCTAACAAGCAGTTGCAGGTTGGGATCAAGCTGAACTGTAGTTGAGGAACAAGCCAAGGGTCAGTAATGAGTGGTAGCAAAGATATGGACTGCAGGAGGAAAGACAAAAGCGAGATACGGGCAGGGGAAAAAGCACAATAATTTGGCAAACAGGAAGTGCAGGGACATGGCGTAAAGCACAGGTGTCAAACTGGCGGCCCTCCAGCTGTTGCGGAACTACAAATCCCATGAGCATTGCAAGGCTGACAATTACAAGCATGACTCCCACGGGCAGAGGCATGATGGGACTTGTAGTTTCGCAACAGCTGGAGGGCCGCCAGTTTGACACCCCTGGCGTAAAGGGTTTGTAACCCTAAAAAAAAAAAAGAAATCATGTTCCCTAACAGCATATTAAACAGCACAGTGCTTGCGTTGTCTAATCTGCCCATCTCTAAACTGTAAAAAACCTGACTGATTCTGCCACTTCCTGCCCTTCTCCCTATAAACTGACCACAGTTTATCACACCTGCTGAGCCATGACACCGTGGTCAGTTTACGTGATCTGCAGCTCTCCTCTGTCCTTCTCTGCCCCCTCCCTCCTTGTCTGTCAGCTCCTGTGTCTGTGTGAGCCTTCTCTGCCCCCCTCCTGACGCTATTCGTAGTACATAAAAATGTACAAAATACCACTGGCAGACCCTCTCCTTTATCTGGTTATAACTCACAGTATAAGTGTATATTTAAATCTATGGCTCTAAATACCTTTTTTTCAGGTATCTTCAGGCCGGTCACATGACTCCCGGCTGCTCTCCTACTATGATCCAGGGCTACAGTGGGAGGTTCTGAGTGGTCAGCACAGAGGTAACGTGACTCCCGACCACTCTGCTACTATGATCCAGGGCTACAGTGGGAGGTGCAGAGCGGCCAGCATGGCTGACGTCAGAGGAAGATCTTGGCCCTTCCTGCTGTAGCCCTGGATCATAGTAGCAGAGCGGCCGGGAGTCACGTTACCAACCTGAAGATACCTGAAGAAAGGTATTTAGAGCCATAGATTTAAACAAACACTTATACTGTGAGTTATCATCGGATAATGGAGAGGGACTGCCAGTGGCATCATTTTGTAAGGTAACAACCACTTTAAATTAGGAAGTTCATGGGAGGAGCAAAGAGTTCAAGATTCAAGACAAACAAGGTTCAAGGCAGGGTCATTCAAGGAACTGTCCAGCACTCCAGGTGGCTCAGCAAGAAGAGACATTGCCTGACACAGCAGAGGTTCCGGGTTCAAATCCAGACCCTAAGGCCCCTTTCACACTGAGGCGCTGGAAAAACGTGTGCAAAAGATCAAGCGTTATTACCGCGTTAGCGCTATGATTAGGGCTAACGCACAGGTGTTTTTCAAGCACTTTTGAAGCCCTAGCGTTAACTGAATAGCACACCCCCCTACATCACATGCTGTTTACTTCCTGGTATTTTGACCTTTCCACACCCTCTGGGCGTTTTGCTGGCGCTTTTAACACGCTTTTAAAGCGCATTACATTCATTTCAATGTATATGGGCGTTTTTAATGTGCTATTTTTAGCGCTCAGAATAAGCACAAAAAATCATGCTTGCAGGACTTTTTTAAACGCAGCGCCAGCGCGACGCCCCAGTGTGAATAGGTACATTGGAATGAATGGGCAGCTTTTTAGAAGCGTTTTGTAAGCACTATTTTTAGCACAAAAACGCTAGTAAAGCGCCTCAGTGTGAAAGGGGTCTAAGAGTGCCTGTTACAAGATTTTCTCTTGCCTCTTCTTCAGGGAAAAACACTATAATTCTAGAATTCCTCTCATTTTCTGTCTCACTAACAAAGGGGCGATTCTCCACAATTGATACACAGACAGCAACAAAAAAAACTTGACAGAAGGTCCAATCCTTCTCCACTATATCCTAAATTATATAAACGTTTTTTGCCTAGAGATACACTTTAATATCTTAAAGCCCAGCTTTAACAATAAATTTTTATTTTATTTTTGATACAGCCTTTGCCAGGATTTAATTGACATTGTGCAGTGTTGCCAACCACCCCGAAGTGAAATTTATCGACAGCAAAATTTACAAATGGCCCCAATTGTTTACTGTCCGAAATTACGAAATTTATGCTAAGCAGTGCAAATATCAATATTTAAACTATAAACATATACAGTATCTGACAAAAGTGAATACACCCCTTGTACATTTTTGTTAATATGTTATTATATTTTTTCATTTTCAGTGAGTGTACAGCTTGCATAACAGTTTAAATTTGCTTTCCCCTCAAAATAACTCAACACACAGCCATTAATGTCTAAACCGCTGGCAACAAAAGTGAGTACAACCGCTGGCAACAAAAGTGAGTACACCCCTAAGTGAAAATGTCCAAATTGGGCCAAATTAGCCATTTTCCCTCCCTCCTGAGTCATGTGACTCATTAGTGTTACAAGATCTCCGGTGTGAATGGATAGCAGGTGTGTTAACTTTGGTGTTATCACTCTCACTCTCTCATACTGGTCACTGGAAGTTCAACGTGGCCCCTCATGGCAAAGTACTCTCTGAGGATCTGAAAAAAAAAAGAATTGTCGCTCTACATAAAGATGGCCTAGGCTATAAGAAGATTGCCAATACCCTGAAACTGAGCTGCAGCATGGTGGCCAAGACCATACAGCGGTTTAACAGGACAGGTTCCACTCAGAACAGGCCTCGCAATGGTCCAAAGAAGGAGGAGGCTACAGACATTGTACAGGAGATGGTTAGAGGCTACGGACATTGTACAGGTGATGGGTTAGAGGCTGTGGACATGGTACAGGAGATGGTCAGAGGTTGCGGACATGGTACAGGAGGTGGTTAGAGACTGCAGACATGGTACAGGAGGTGGTCAGGGGATGCAGACATGGTACAGAAGGCGGTTAGAGGCTGCGGACATGGTACAGGAGGTGGTTAGAGGCTGCAGACACGGTACAGGAGATGGTAAGAGGCTGCGGACACGGTACAGGAGGTGGTTAAAGGCTGTGGACACGGTACAGGAGGTGGTTACAGGCTGTGGATATGGTACAGGAGGTGGTCAGAGGATGTGGATAGAGTACAGGAGGTGGTCAGAGGATGCGGACACGGTACATGAGGTGGTCAGAGGGTGCGGACACGGTACAAGAGGTGGTTAGGAGTTGCAGACACAATACAGGAGGTGGTTAGAGGCTATGGACACAGTACAAGAGGTGGTTAGAGGCTGCTGACATGGTACAGGCGGTGGTTAGAGACTGCAGACATGGTACAGGAGGTGGTTAGAGGCTGTGGACATGGTAAAGGAGGGGGTCAGAGGATGTGGACACGGTACAGGAGGTGGTAAGAGGATACGGAAACGGTACAGGAGGTGGTCAGAAGATGTGGACACGGCACAGGAAGTGGTCAAAGGAAGCGGACAGTGATCTGTCTGGGGCACATGTACTTTAACAAATGACATCAGCACTAAGAAGGTGAGAATACCTCCTCCTTGCAATAAAGTAAATACTCTATATGGTGCACTTGTACTGTACATCTTACATTGTCATTGTCCCCTAAAAAATCATCTTTATTTCACAGGTGTTTTGAACACAGCCCTGTCTATCCAGTAGGCAGATAAGGCTGTTGAACCATAAGTCTTGTTATTTTTCTACATAGTGTCTTCAATCTCCTGGGTGGTGGAAGGGATTCCAGTGTCCCAAGTATCAATTTTTCCACTATAACACAACACCCTATAGTGCATGTCTGTCAATCTGGTGACTCCTGAAACAGGCTCTTGGATCCCATTCGGAGTCCCCATCCACAGGATGAAAGCTGGCACATTGAGAACTTAGAATTGTATGACAGTCACATACCTGAACACTGGCCTAGGGGGAGGAGGCAGTTCACCTGGATCCTGACAGTGCTTTCTGGGTGACCTGTTTTTACATGTTATGAGCTGTGACTCCTACCAAGAGTACTCTGGTCTCGTGCCCGGCTGCCCCGGTGATATACTCCCGAGTCCCGACTCTGAGACTGAGTAATGCCGTCCATTATAAAAATGGCGCCAGACAGCGCCATTATGTCACCTGCTCACTGCGCATGCGCATGCCTGGCCTGCAAATGGCCGAGCATGCACAAGCGTTCCCGAACAGGACAGCTTTGGAATGGCGCATGCTCAGTTTCATTGTTGGGCCGCAGCCATATTTTTTACCGGCACTGCTGCCCGTAACGGACATTTACGGGCAACCCAAAAAAGGGCTGACATTTACGGGCAGCCTATAAATCAGGGGTGACCAAACTACGGCCCTCCAGCTGTTGCAGAACTACAAGTCCCATGAGGCATTGTAAAACTATAACATTCACAGACATAACCAGGCATGATGGGAATTGTAGTTCCAGAACAACTGGAGGGCCATAGTTTGGACACCCCTGCTATAAATTAACAATCGGTTGGCAACACTGCATTGGTGTCCCTATTAGGGAGATTTCCCCTCACTTCCAGTCAGAATGGAAAGTAATGGGAATTTTTTGTAATGGGGTCAAAGACAAGAACATAAATGTATTTTAAGCAGACTGAGATGGGTTTTGACAATTGTATTGTTGCTTGTGCCTTCCTATCTTGGTGAAAGCCAATTCCCCCCATTTCTTCCTATGGCCATTACCAGGACAGGAAGAAAACTCCCCAATAGGAACACAAACAGAAATCAAAATACAAGTAAAGTGTAACTCCCTAAAACTAAAAAAAACTATTGTCTGGAGTTGGGAAACCTAAAGAGTAGCGATGCCTCCTGACTGTAAATCTATAGACACGTACACAAGGCTTGTAGATAGTTAGAGATAGCAGTCAAAAATTTGTAAAAGAATAGCCGTGCAGAAAAGCTCCCAAGATAATTACACCCCAGCAATGCAGTTCACAACACATCCTAAGCTACATATGTCATTTAAAAACAATTAAAATGGTTATTTTCCTGATGATCCAGAACATGTAAACATTTCACACATAATGCATCCCAAGTGGATTGGGGTGCAAACACCAAGCATGCTGTCATTTTTTCGCAACGCAGATGGTCATATTTATTAGGTATGACCTCCGAAAGCCCATATTATAACATTAGATAGCGAGAACGGCATCATATTGGAGTGTACACTCAATGAATAACAAATACGGTTATTTCAACGGAGAAACATTTCCATGGACAAATAAACCTCCAGAGCATAGAACTAAGATTGGGGACTGCTGACTTTTTAGCTTACAAATAGGAATAAAACAACATTCAGCCAAGCGTGATTTGAAGAAAATACAAATTGAAATGTGTTTAGCTTTATTATTTTTTTTACTTTGTTATTTGCCTGTTTTTATATTGTAATTGTATTCATATAAGAGTATAAAGTGCATACAGAAAGTATTCACAGCGCTTCACTTTTTCCACATTTTGTTATGTTACAACCGAACTCCAAAATTAATAAAATTCATTATTTTCCTCAAAATCATACAAACAATACCCCATGATGACAACATGAAAGAAGTTTGTTTGAAATCTTTGCAAATGTATTAATAAAAATCGCACCTATGCTGCAGAGATGGTTGTTCTTCTGGAAGGTTATCCTCTCAAAGAAACACTGGAGCTCTGTCAGAGTGACCATTTGGTTCTTGGTCACCTCTCTGACTAAGGCCCTTCTCCCCCGAACGTTCAGTTTGGCCTGGCGGCCCGCTCTAGCAAGAGTCCTGGTGGTTCCAAACCTCTTCCATTTACAGATGATGGAGGCCATTGTGCTCATTGGGACCCTCAATGCTGCCGAAATTTTTCTGTACCCTTCCCCAGATCTGTGCTTCAATACCATCCTGTCTCAGAGGTCTACAGACAACTCCTTGGACTTCATGGCTTGGTTTGTGCTCTGAATGTTAACCCTGGTACCTTATATAGACAGGTGTGTGCCTTTCCAAATCATATCCAATCACCTTAATTTACCACAGGTGGACTTGATGCACCTGAGCTCAATTTTTAGTGTCACAGCAAAGGCTGTGAATACTAATGTACATGTGATTTTTTAATTTTTTATTTTTAATAAATTTGCAAAGATTTCAAACAAACTTATTTCACATTGTCATTATGGGGTATTGTTTGTAGAATTGTGCGGAAAATAATGAATTTAATCCATTTTGGAATAAGACTGTAACATAACAAAATGTGGAAAAAGCAAAACGCTGTGAATACTTTACGGATGCACTGTAGTTAGGGTAATTGGCCTGCACTGTATGCGCTTTGGTGTTTTTAGATGTAATCACTAAGGTATGGGATAACAACTCACTGTTGGGGTAATTCATCTTCATCCTTCAACCTTTAATAGTAAGGTTTAAATTCCTTAACCACTTCAGCCCCGGAAGGATTTCACACTTTAGGACCAGAGCACTTTTTGCGATTCAGCACTGCATCGCTTTCACTGACAATTGCGCGGTCCTGCGACGTTGTACCCAAATGAAATTTGCGTCCTTTCTTCCCCACAAATAGAGCTTTCTTTTGGTGGTATTTGATCACCTCTGCGTCATTTCTGATCGCCGCTATAAACAAAAGAAGAGCGACAGTTTTGCAAAAAATCCCAAATTTCTTCCTTTTTGCTAAAACACAAATCCAAAAAAAAAAAAAAAAATACAAAAAAACATTTTTTTTCATCGGTTTTGGCCGATTTATATTCTTCCTCATATTTGTGATAAAAAAAAATTGCAATTGGCGTTTATTGATTGGTTTGCGCAAAAGTGGCCGCGTTTACGGATGATGAGAATTAATTTCTGGGGTTTTTATTTTTTTATATTTTTTAGTAGTAATGGCGGCGATCTGCGATTTTTAGCAGTACTGCGATATTGGGGAAGACATGTCGGACCATTTTGACACTTTTTTGGGACCATTGGCATTTATACAGCGATCAGTGCTATAAAAATGCACTGATTACCGTGTAAATGCCATTGGCAGTGAAGGGGTTAACATGTAGGGGGCGCTCTAAGGGTTAACTGTGTTCCCTGGGCGTGTTCTAACTGTGTTTGGGCTGCCCTAGCAGGAGAAGGAAAGTGATCACAGCTTCCATGTAGAGGAAGGCTGTGATCACAGCCCTTCCCCCTCTCACAGAATGGAGGTCCATGTTTACTTACACGGACCTCCGTTCTTTCAGTGCGGGGGGGGGGCATCGCGGGTAGCCGGCGGTTATCGAGTCCGCCGCACCCACTCCCTGGCCCCCCCCGAACACAGTGAGCATGCGGGCGCGCCTCCGGCGGCGCGCTCTCACAGTGCGCAATCTCGCAGCCGCCGTCGTATGACAGTGGTTTGCGATATCGAGCCACTTTGTCGCCGTCAACCTGTGGTTGACCGTCGGCAAGCCACTGTCACTTTGCCCATACAGGACAAATAAGAGTTCTCTGGCCTTACAATTGGTTGATAGACCTGGGTACTGTCAGGAGGAGGGCACATGCTCTTCCACTCCTGGAAGTGCCAGGTATTGTAGATGGCAGCATGGGAAAAGTGGAGTAAGGCAGCGCTGGTAAGGTGACTGTAAGTAGGTTGGGGGAGGCCTCTGCAGAGACACTTTCACTTTGCACAATGGGGCACTTCCGATGTACCTTTCCAGAGGACAGAGTTTAGTATACTCATATCTGCTTCTAAGTTATGTTCCCAGATGAAGATCCAGTCCAGCTCACAGTATAGAAAATATTACTGTGTACTCTACATACTCCCATAAAAAACTAATAAAAGACTTACTACTAGAATCAATCACATTTCAGTTACTAGCCTACACTAGAACATCTGGGATCAAAGGAGACACAATTTTCTTTTCATGTTCTCTTGGTACTGTTTTGCAGAATGTTATATAAAAAATAATTCCTTCAAGTAAAATGATCTCAAACCTTGCTAAATCAAACCTTGGAGTATGATGAAAACTAGTCAAGCTCAACTTCTACAAGATAGCTTTGCATTTACCTCCAGTTGCTGAATTTTCTAATCATATTGATGTGTGGTTGCTACTTAAAGCAATAGTAAAGTCCGTTGTTTTTTTATTTATACCTACAGGTAAGCCTATAATAAGGCTTACCTGTAGATACAGTCAATATCTAATAAAAGTGCACCGTTTCTGAGATATTTACTTTAGTAGCAGCCAGTGACGTCTTAATGGACTGCATGCCTTACCTGTAGGTACAGTAAATATCTCCTAACTTTTGTATGTATCTGATGGTTGTATTTCTATTTCCACCCTGTGTACTCTATGACTTATCTTTTCAAATAAAGTGAATTAAAACAAAAAAAAAATCTCTGAAACGTGCACCGTTGAGAAAATATTTACTTTTGTAGTAGCCGTTGACGTACGCAATGTGCTCTCAATGGACGGTGTACCACAGCCGTGACTCCCGTGCGCATATGGGCGGGAGTGACGTCATCGCAGCTTGGCCATTCTGCAAACCTGGAAAGAACAGGTGTAGATGGAAGCCCTGTCATTGGTGACAGCACACCGCTGGAAGGCTTTGTTTCATGGTAAGCCTGTCATAATGTCCTAGTATGCGATACATGCTAGCACATTATGACATTATACTGCAGAGGCCCAATTTTTTTTTTTTTTGCAGTTTACTACTGTTTAAAGAGAACCTGTACTTTGCCCATGTGGAGCAAAGCAACAGATATGAATAATTGCTTTAAGAACATTTACTTATGTTCCCCTGATCTGCCACAAGGCCATCCAAGATTCCCATATTTATTTCAACATGCAGAGCAAGAACTGTGCTTGTTGCTCCCACACGTGTGTGTGGGCCTAGCAATTGGCTGCTTGTGCATCAATTATTGCATTGTTTGGAGTCACGGCAAGACACATGCTCTCCCACCTCCCATATTTCCCAATGCTCTAGTTGCAGATAATTTAATTTCATTTTGACCTATTATCTAGCTATCTTGGTGTCTGTTCTTACTAGTATACTATAGACCACACACTTTTGCCTCCTTTTCCTTTTTTCTGGTTCACACAGCAGTCACAGGTCACATATTATTGTTTTATATGAATGCTGATACACTCATTGAATGCAGTAATGTTAAAAACACTTTCATCGATATTACCAGTATCTACTGTGGGTGTTGCTTTGGACTGCTATATGGCTCTGCATTCTATCAGCACTATTTTCACTGGTTTCCATGTGGTTTGGTCACTCTTCTTGCTACCCTTTTCACCACCCTACTCTACTCTGGGTTGGGTTTTTTTTGGGGGGGAACTTTTTTTGCTGGCCTTCTTCATTCTCTTGAGCACATTTTTCTTTGGATCTTTTGGTCCCTGGTCATACTGTGTAGATTCTCATTTATATGTTCACAATTATATATACATTTTTACTACAAGTGTACCCCCGTTTCAATTTTTAGCACAGTGATGATCAGATGTGCCCTCCACCTCCTTCACCACGCTCTCCTGGCTTGCCGTTCAGCTGTTTTTCTGGTCTGGGTGTTTCTTGCCCCCACCTCAGCCCCGGGTTAGACATTGCCTCGGACATTCCCTGTCATTATGTTAGGAGCTGGGCTACTTCTTGGTTGTCAGCTGACATGTAAATTTCAGACTCTCAGCATCAGTTATCTCCCTGTTTAGTATGGGTTTTTTTGCTAAACATACTAATTATAATATCTACATTTGTAGACAATCCTGACTTGATACTCCTGATGAGAGGACGGATCCTCGAAATGCGTAGAGTATTTACACTGCACCAACAGTCTGTGACATATGGTGTACAACTTTTACTCCTCTGCCAAACAAATCTTCTGGGTACTCATACTATATCAGTATACTCTGTTTGTTATGCAATTGTCAGTTTTGTATGGAATTTTTATGAATTTCTGCTCCTACATTTGTAATATGTTATTTGAGATCTATTTACATGTCCTTTTGTATAATAAATTAATTTTACTTTATTTATGTCTATATGTTACCACTTGTTTACTCTCACGTGACACGCCTCATTTAAAGTCCCATGACCATAGTTCTTTGTGCATACACAAGCTATTAGGGATGGAGGCCTGTCATGTGGTAGTGTCAGATCATTATCTCTTTTTTCTCTATCAGCACTCGGTCTGCCCTCCATTTGGCCCCTTTGGTTTCTGTGGGTCATACCACCTCAGCTCCCAGGGCAGACCTCCTTGAGGACCTGCGTTCCTCACTGCTACTATGTTTAACTTGGAGCTGTTTTATAAGCAGTAAAGCTTTTTGGTTTTATTGGGGAACCATTTGTTTGATCATATAATACCATCATGTGGTTAATATTTTTTTTGTTTTTTTTTGTAGATATGACCCATGCATCTTCTCCTGAGGAAGTGGACTAAGATCCATGAAACGTTTTGAGTTCTTGATTGAAATGTGTTATACAATCATGTACCAATATCAGGACAATATATTCTAAATGGTATTACAATTATGGATGAAGTAATAGTGGAATGCCTTTTGTGTTGACATATTATATTACTATCAATAAGCTCAATATTGGTTTTAATCTGATTTTACTAAGATAAAATCTGTATATATGGAATAATACATTTGCAATCATGTGTATTAGATGTGCCTCATTTAAAGTCCCAAGTATAATGTTTGAATTGTTAATGTAAGGAACCATCCGGGGCCATTGGTAGGCCAATGCGTGGGCGCACGTAGTGTGTGCGTGCGCTGGAGCGCCAGCGTTGGTGCCAAAACCGCCATTTAAGCCCTCTGCACCTTGCAGTCAGTGCTGTCTGTTCTACAGCGTTCTGGAGCCTGTGACCCCAGTGTTTATCCTGAGAGACTTCCTATATCCGTGACCCCAGCTTCCTGTTTGACCTGCTTGCCTGCTGCCTGCCCCGACCTTCTGCCTGCCTACGACTACGCCTCTGCCTGACCCCTTGTACTTTTGTTGCCCGCACGTTGCTGACCCTGCCTGTACCTGACTATCCGCCAGCCTGAACCACCTGTACCGCACCTCCAGTTTGTTACCGACCCGGCCTGAACCACTACTCTACTGTCTGCATGAGCTTCTGTGGACCATCACCTGTCCTCTGTGACCAAGTCCAGCCCTCGTTCCCCCCTGTGCTCCAGAGCTCCCTGTCTCCACTACCAGGGGTTCTCAAACCAGGACCGCAAGTGAGGTTGCCCCCGCATAAGTGAGACTCAACCACCAGGTACCTGACAGTTAATATATGAATTTAAGGATGGAGGCTCATCACTATATACGGTGCTCTAAAACACAACCTTAATGAACTAAAAAAAAATGTCTAAAATACTGCAAAAAAAGATGTTAAATACTTACATCTCCAACTGCCCAAACCACCAAACGCTGCTCCAGTCCAGAGAAATCTTTGAAAATTGTGAAGAAAACAAAACCTAGGTGATCTCCATACTTCGCTGCAATTAGTGTTTTTTCCCCACGACCTCCATGTCTTTCCAGGACACTGTATTGGGCATTTTTTTTTCCTGATGGTTGCTTTAAGTATCGCTACATTAAAGTGAACCGGTTGCTTTGCTCAGTATTGAGAAAGCTCTTGTTTACACTACAATGAACCTGTGCTTTGCTAATGCAGGTGAAGTAACAGGTTCACTTAAAGTGGATGTAAACCCCATTCATGAAATCTGACCTAGGCATGTACAGTATCTCACCAATGTGAGTACACCCCTCACATTTTTGTAAATAATTTATTATATCTTTTTCATGTGACAACGCTGAAGAAATGACACTTTGCTACAATGTAAAGTAGTGAGTGTACAGCTTGTATAACAGTGCAAATTTGCTGTCCCCTCAAAATAACTCAAAACACAAGGTCTCTAACATCCACCAGCTCAGTGATTTCGTCAATGAGGAGTGGAAGAGGACTCCAGTGGCAACCTATGAAGCTCTAGTGAACTCCATGCCCAAGATGGTTACGGCAGTGCTGGAAAATAATGGTGGCCACACAAAATATTGACACTTTGGGCCCAATTTGGACATTTTCACTTAGGGGTGTACTGACTTTTGTTGCCAGCGGTTTAGACATTCATGGCTGTGTGTTGAGTTATTTTGAGGGGACAGCAAATTTACACTGTTATACAAGCTATACATTCACTTATTTCAATGTAGCAAAGTGTCTTTTCTTAGTGTTGTCACATGAAAAGATATAATAAAATATTTACAAAAATGTGAGGAGTGTACTCACTTTTGTGAGATACTGTATATCTGTAGTGTTTACTTATCTCTCTCCAAAGCCATAAGTCACATGCCTTTCTGCTGCTCCATTCCTCTGTTATCAGCATGAAAACCTCTAACAAGTTCTCCGACATAGGAGATAAAAGCAGCTGGAAATTTGTGTTGGAGAGGTAACTTAGAGACAGATAAGCAGAGAGCTTGTCTGTACACAGTACAGCTCTGCATGTTTCTTCATTGTTCTGCCTATGTGGAGGGGGTGTGTGCCTTTCCTCCAATCAGCTCACACACAGTGTATGCCCAGACTCCCCTCCCACTGCTGAAACAGGAAGAAACATTTCTAACACTATGTGCACTTTCTAAAGAATGTAAAAAGCTGAAAACAACAGATATACATGTAAAACTTATGTAGGGAGATTTGTTTAATCTCTGTGTATCATTTCACTGGGTATATGTGAGGGTTTACATCCACTTTAACTTAGCCCTTCCCAGTAGCACATAGCTATCTTCTTTTTATATAGCTCTCCCTGACAGCATATATTGTACCTACATTTCTTTCAGTTCCCTATCACTCCACTCAGCCTCCAGAAGCAAAACCAAGCTCTGGAAAAACTAGAAGTTGGTGGAGATGTAGCTTACAAAGGGTTATGAACCTCCCCTGTGACAACCCTCTTTGACCAAGCACTGTCAATTTGAATGAGTCACATACATACGTAGAAGTGCCGGGTATGAAACAACAAAGGAGTGAAGAAGAGCTAAGTACAGGTGCATCTCAAAAAATTAGAATATCATCAAAAAGTGAATTTATTTCAGTAATTCTATTCAAAAAGTGAAACTCATGTTATATAAATTAATTACACAAAAAGTGATATATTTCAATCATTTATTTCTTTTAATTTTGAGGATTATGGCTTACAGCTAGTGAAAACCCAAAATTCAGTATCTCAGAAATTAGAATATTAAATAAGACCAATAAAAAAATGATTTTTAATACAGAAATGTTGGCTTAGTGAAAAGTATGTCCATGTACAGTATAGTATGCACTCAATACTTGGTCGGGGCTCCTTTTACTTGAATTACTGCATCAATGCGGTCTGGCATGCAGGCGATCAGCTTGTGGCACTGCTGAGGTGTTATGGAAGTCCAGTTTGCTTTGATAGCGGGCTTTAGCCTGTCTGCATTGTTGATACTGGTGTCTCTCATCTTCCTCTTGGCAATACCCCACAGATTCTCTATGGGGTTTTGATTAAGCGAGTTTGCTGGGCAATCAAGCACAGTGATACCATGATCACTAAATCAGGTATTCGTACTTTTGGAAGTGTGTGCAGGTGCCAAGTCCTGCTGGAAAATGAAATCAGCGTCTCCATAAAGCCGGTCAGCAGAGGGAAGCATGAAGTGCTCTAGAATTTCCTGCTAGAGGGTTGCGCTGACTGTGGACTTAATAACAAACAGTGGACCAACACCAGCCGATGACATGGCTTCCCCAAATCATCACTGACTGTGAAAGCTTCACACTGGACTTCATGCAACTTGGATTCTGTGCCTCTCCACTCTTCCTCCAGACTCTGGGACCTTGATTTCCAAATTAAATGCAAAATGTACTTTCATCCGAAAGGGGGACTTTAGACTACTGAGCAACAGTCCAGTCCTTTTTCTCCTTAGCCTAGGTAAGACGCTCCTGACGTTGTTTCTGGTTCAGGAGTGGCTTGACACAAGGAATGCGACAGTTGTAGCCCATGTCCTGGATACATCTGTGCGATGGCTCTTGAAGCACTGATGCCAGCCGTAGTCCACTCCTTGTGAATCTCCCACAAATTATTGAATGGCCTTTGCTTCACCATCCTCTGAAGGCTGCGGTTATCCCTGTTGCTTATGCACCTTTTTGACCACACTTTTTCCTTCCACTCAAATTTCCATTAATATGCTTGGACACAGCACTCTGTGAACAGCCAGCTTCTTTAGCAATGAACTTTTGTGTCTTACCCACCTTGTGGAGGGTGTCAATAACTGTCTTCTTGACAACTGTCAAGTCAGTAGTCTTCCCCATGGTTGTGCAATCTACTGAACTGGACTGAGAGACCATTTAAAGGCTCAGGAGACCTTTAGGCTTCATGCACACAGGACGTTAAAAAAAAATATAAAAATGGCACTAGTGTTTTTTCAATAACGTTTTTTAGCATTTTTTAGCGTTAGCGTTATTTAACTTTTTTTTATTTTTTGTTTCAATGATTTTTATTGAAGATAGACAAATTGAAATACAATACATGTCTTATAAGTGGGAATCGTATACAGACTCAATATAGTACATCTAACAAATAGAAAATCTCTGCCCATTCCAGGCAAATATCAACTCTACTTGCTCCTTATTCAGCAACTTCCTCAAGATATTATAGACTAAGGAGCTCTGGCATAAACGGGAATATAACAGAGACATCATTAATTAACCGTGTGGTACTAGCGGCATAACGAAGAATTTAGCTGTACCGTCCAAAGGAGAAAAGCCATCCCCCCTAATGGGGAAGGATGACTCCACCCCATCGGAACACCACTGATATCTTTCCAGTGGCTACACAATGTCCCCATCTCCTATCTCCAATGTTCCCAGACTCTGTCAAATAGGGCTTGTTTGTCCTGTAAAATTGCTGAAAGGCGTTCATTTACCATAATCCATGATGGCTTATGCCTGACCAAATCAAATGGGATTGTGGACGTTTTCCAAGATCTAGCAATTGCTATTCTCTCTGCTAAGAAAATAAAGGCGACCAGAACCCTGGTCTGTTTTGACAACCCCTCTGGGGAGCTGCCCAAGAGTGCCTGATGTGGTGATTTAACCAAGTTAGCTTGTGTTAGTGTAAAAATGAAGTTATAGATGCAGATCCAGAAACGTCTCACTTTGGGGCAAGTCCACCAGATGTGGAACATCATGCCAACCTGCCCGCATCCTTGGAAACAGAAAGGGGAAACCTCTGGGATGTAAGTGGCTATCCTTGCTGGTACCATATACCTCCTAAATAGGACCTTGTAGTTGGCCTCAATCAAGGAAGTGTTTATGTATGACCTCGACGCTCCCCGTGTTATGATTGACCATTTGTCTGCAGTGAGTGTCTCCCCTATATCTTGTTCCCATTTTGACATGTGAAATAATTTACCGGAGTGGGATGTTAGGATGGTATAAATTTTTGAAATATGGCCCGAGGTCTTATCAAAAGTCTCGCACAAATGTTCCATTGGTGTAGACGTGGTGAGGTCTGAGACTCACTGTAAAGATTGCAAAAAATGTGTTATTTGTTTTTTTTTTATATTTTGAATGGGATCAAAAACATTAAAAACACTGGTGAGCCGCGTTTTTGAGCATTTGAGAATTTTTACATCTGAAAAATACCTCTCAGAACCCACAGCCAAAAAACGCTCCAGCCAAAAACAGTTGATAACAGCCTATGGCCCTGATTTACTATAACTCCCAAATCTACTCCAGCAGTGCCTTAAAATAACTTCCAATTAAAGGCAATTATAACTTCAACTCTCACAAACTGGGAGGAAATCTACACACATCAGAGCTCTATTTGCCTGGGAAGATGCCTCACAGATCACATGTTCTAAGCACTGAATGTCAACTAGAATCGAACTTGTGACTTCAGAATTTCTCCATTTAATGCTTGTATGCAAGTTCATTGCCATTTTCATTGGTTTTGGCCGATTTATGGTCTTCCTTATTAAAAAAATCGCAATCAGTGTTTATTGATTAGTTTGCGCAAAAGTTGCCACATTTATGGATGATGAGAATTAATTTCTGGGGTTTTCATTTTATTTTAATTTTTTTAATAGTAATGGCAGTGATGTGCGATTTTTAGCGGTACTGTGATATTGTGGCGGACATGTCCGGCCATTTTGACACTTTTTTGGGACCATTGGCATTTATACAGCGATCAGTGCTCTAAAAATGCACCGATTACTGTAAAAATGAAATTGGCAGTGAAGGGGTTAACCTGGAGGGGGCGCTCTAAGGGTTGACTGTGTTTCCTAGGCGTGTTCTAACTGTATAGGGGCCGGGCTGACAAGGGGAGGGGAGTGATCACGGCTTCCATATACAGGAAGCCTGTGATCACCGCCCTTCCCCCTCTGTCAGAACAGAGATCCGTGTTTACATCCGTGTTTACATACACGGACCTCTGTTCTTTCACTGCGGGGGGGGGGCATCACGGGTAGCTGGCGGCGATTGAGTCTGCCCTACCCACTCCCTGGCCTCCCGGAACACAGTGAGCGTGCGAGCGTGCCTCCAGCGGTGTGTGCGCGCTCACATTGCTATCGTTATCGCAGCTGCCATCAGGTAGCGATAACGAACCACTTTGCCGCCGTCACGATGCAAGTGGTTAAATATCGTGCTTTGGGGGTCCCCTTAGTATGGATCTCTGTGATGTTTAGAACAGTGCCACCACAAAATCACATTTGTAAAGTAAAATTGTCATTTAAAATCATTTGTGGCTGGAATGTATTGCTGGTTCCCTGCAATATAGATAAAAATCATTGAAAAAGCATTACGTTGGGGGTCCCCCCCAGTCCATACCAGGTCCTTCGGGTCTGGTATGGATTTTACGGGGAACCCCATGCCAAATTTTTAAAAAATGGTGTTGGAGTCCCCCCCAAAATCGAAACCAGGCCTTATCCGAGCACGCAGTCCTGGCATGGCAGGGGGGGTGGGGACGAGTTAGCGTGCCCCCTCCGAACCTTATCAGGCCACATGCCCTCAACATGGGGAGGGTGCTTAGGGGTCTGGTTTTGATTTTGGGGGGACCCCAATGCCATTTTTCAAAAACATTGGCATGGGGTAACCCTTAAAATCCACACCAGACCTGAAGGGACTCGTAGGGACTTTGAGGGGACCCCTACCCAAAATTTGTGTTTAATTTTGGCATGGAGTTCCTCTTAAAATCTATGCCAAACCCTTATTCGAGCATGCATGCACTGTATATAGTCTATACAGTGGTGTACTGGTTAGCACTTTTGCCTGGGAGCAAAAGGGTCACTGGTTCAAATCCCAGCCACAACACTATCTCCCTGGAGTTTGCATGCTCTCCATGTGTCTGCGTGGGATTCCCCCGGGTACTCTGGTTTCCTCCCACACTCCAAAGACATGCAGGTAGGTAAATTAGATCCTGGTTAAATTGGCCCTAGTATGTGTATGAATGTGAGTTAGGGACCTTAGATTGTAAGCTCCTTGCGGGTAGGGACTGATGTGAATGTACAAAATATATGTAAAGCGCTGCGTAAATTGACAGCGCTATATAAGTACCATAAATATATACACTGAATGCAGCATATTATATATACCATACTGTACATATATATTCCTATACTGTATACTACATGCCACTGCCTAAACCTTTGCTATCTCCGCAAATGTTTTCACTATATTCGGCCGCTGTGTAAGTGGCCTTATATAGTTTGGGCGTGGACTGAGACCCGCTGAGCAATGATTGGCCAAAGGCACCCTGTCTTTAGCCAATCATGGCTCTCACAGCAGAGCATGCTGTAATTGGCCAAAGCATGCAGGTCATGTGCATGCTTTGGCCAAACAGCGGGCGGCACTCCCCCACAATTTCACTGCATTATGGGACGCTCAAATTTCCCACGAGCGCCCCATAATGTTCAGGATTCGGCAACCCCCCGATGTTCGAGTCAAACATACTTTTGACTCGAACCGGGGGACCATCCCTATTGACCATGGATGTACATCGCGAGACACTTTTTTAACATAAAAGATTGGACGAAAAATGTCTCCATTTTTAAAAACATTTTTACACTTTTTAGGTGAATGAGTCCCTTGTCCTCATTAACATAGGTACAAGGTGCTTTGGGGTGCAGAGCCCCCCCACCCCAAAGCACACACCCCCTCATGTTAAAGGCATCTGTACTGGTTTGGTCAAGGAGGGGGGCGGGAGGAGGGCTCACTTGTCCCCCCATCCTGACCTCCAGGCTGCATGCTCAGAAAGGGTCTGGATTTTGGAGGGATCCCCTGCCGCTTTGTCAAAAAATTTGGAGTGGGCTTCCCCTTAAAATCCATCCCTGAGCCAAATGGCTTGGTATTGATTGGGGGGACAATACCTTATAGCCGCAAGCAAGTTGAAATTACATTTTTGATCAATGTAGGTGAGGATGTGGGAGCTATATGTGGTGTGGGTGGGGTTCATTGATTTATATGACGTCACCACACAATTGCTTTCAGCCCATGTGCACACAGCACTTCCTGTTTACAGCCACATTACACTTCCTGCTGATGTATATCTGTAAAGCCTATGCAAATATAAATGAGAAGGTGACTTATCAGTACTGGTTCACACTAATGCGATGTGGGAACCCTGCGAATCCACTGCAGGTACCCGCATCGCACCCGACTTAGACAGTTCACACTGCCATATGCAAACTGCTGGGTGTGTCAATAGAAAGCTAATGACACCCCCAAATCAGTTTGCAGATTGTACTGCAAATTCGGACAGGAATCGGATTGCATGGATGTGAACATGCATGTTATCTGATTCTGCTGCATAACAAAAAAAAAGGTCCTGTGCGAGTTTGGTCAGGATGCGATGCAAATTCAGTCATACTATCTGTATGGGGGAATTTGCATAGCACAGATCGCATGTGATTTGCACGATGTGAACCGCATCCGATCTCAGACACCACAGCAGTGTGAACTGGCCCTAAGGAAGGTAATCCACTTCCCCAACACCACCATCCCACAAAACAAATTAAAAAAGTAAGTTACAAAAGAGAACAACAACAAGCAAAATCAATTTCATATTATTTTGCCAGCAAAAACAGAAGTATGTACATATTTACTGGCATTAAAGTATTTACAGTATATACACATTTAGCAAAACAGTTAGCAATTGGGTTTGAAGGGCCCTGCTCATAGGAGCTTACAATCTAAAATTGGACTAAACCGTACAGTGGACACAGTTTTACTTTCAGCATGCATAACTGCCCACACATTTCATAAAATGATTAAACACCCACATAACATTATTAGCTGCAAAATTACAGAAAGAGAATTAACAGTCATTTTAACAAAGCATTACAACTAGAGTTGAGCGAACCTCTGGAAGTTCAGGTTCTGCTGGTCCGTCCGAACTTCGTGACAAAGTCCGGGTCCGGACGGAACCCGAACGATCGCACGGACAACGAACACCATTGAAATCAATGGGGACCCGAACTTTTAAGCACAAAAATGGCTGTGAAAAAGTCCTGGAAAGCCCTAGAGGGCTGCAAAAGGAAGTAAAATGGGGGTAAGGGTAGGGCAAGTGCCCTACAAAAAAATGGGGACAGGGAAATAACTTTAAATATTTTTTAAAAAATAAAAACATAAAAAAAGCAAAAATGGAGGTGAATGTGGATCATCTTCAAACTGTGTCTGAAAAGTATTAATTAACGGTAGAAGCCATATAACTGTTCTAAAATCATCTTCAAACTAGGGCAAGTGCCCTACAAATAAATGGGGATAGGGAAAATAAATTAAAATCAAGTAAAAAAACGGGAAGGGGGGTGGATGTGGAGTAGGAGCCTAGAGGTTGACTAGGCCATGACCGTGGCAGTGTAGGTGGAAGTGGCGGTTGTAGAGGAGTAGGAGGAGG
>BLSH010002283.1:863985-887158 GCA_018402905.1 Glandirana rugosa
TCAGCGATCAGAAATTTAAATGTCCACTGATTACTGTGTAAATGTCATTGGCAGTGAAGGGGTTAACCTGCAGGGGGCGATCTAGGGGTTAATAGTGTTCCCTGGGTGTGTTCTTACTGTGGGGGGGTTGGGCTAACATGGGCATGAGAGATCTAACTGATCCCAGTGACAGGGATCAGTAGATCTCTCATGCCCCACTGACAGGGCGGGGAACCGCCGTGTTTACATCGGCGGTTCCCCGTTCTTTTCCCTGTAGCCGCTCATCGCGGCTCGCCGGCGGACATCGGGTCCGCCCGAGCCGCGGGCACACTCCTCAGGAGTGCGGCGGGTGCGCGCGCCCCCTGGTGGCCAAAATGCAAATCGCCGCTTATTTACGTCGATTCGCGCCCAGCTCCCCGACTGCCGCCGTAAAAAGACGGCGCGCGGTCGGGAAGCAGTTAAGGTCATCACAATGGACAAGGGGCACTCTTTACATTTAGAGGAAAAAAGATTTCATCTCCAAATACGGAAATGTTTCTTCACAGTTAGGGCTGTGAAAATGTGGAATAGACTCCCTCCAGAGGTGGTTTTGGCCAGCATGGTAGATTGCTTTAAAAAAGGCTTGGATTCTTTCCTTAATGTACATAATATAACTGGGTACTAACATTTTTAGGTAAAGTTGATCCAGGGTGAATCCTATTGCCTCTCGGGGAATCAGGAAGGAATTTTTTTCCCCCACTATAGCAAATTGGATTACACTTTGCTGGGGTTTTTTGCCTTCCTCTGGATCAACTGTGGGTGAAGGATTGTATATGGAATTGTATGGTTATATATAATTTCTCTATTTTTTTTTTTTTGGTTGAACTAGATGGACTTGTGTCTTTTTTCAACCTGACTAACTATGTAACTATGAGTGTCCATTCAGGTCTGCCTGAAAAACAGACAGGCGGACCTGAACGGAACAGCCATGTGAAAGGGCCCTTAAAGTGAGAATAATAAAAAATCAACTCAAAATTTACAAATAAACATTTCTGACATTTCAAAAAATACCACAATGATTACTATAGCCATCGTTAACCACTTTCTGACCAGCTCACGCAGAAATACTGTGGCAAGTTGGTCGGCTAGCGCAAACCGCCGAGCCTGTACGTCGATTCGTGCACGTGGTATAGTGGGCATGCGCGTGCCCACTGCGTGCCGCGGGAGCTCGAGATCAACGGGTACAGAGGCAGAACGGGGATCTGCCTTTGTAAATAATGTGGATCCCCGTTGTGCCATATGAAATGGCAGAGGTGTTCTGTTCCCTGTGTTCAGGAACAGCGATCTCCATCATGTCCTAATAAGCCCATCCTCCCTACAGTTAGAACACACCCAGGGAACACAGTTAATCCCTTGACCGCACCCTAGAGTTAACCCCTTCCCTGCCAGTGTCATTTTTAAATTGATCACTGCATTTTTATAGCACTGATCAATATAATAATGTCACTGCTCCCCAAAAAGTGTAATTTGGGGTCAGATTTGTCCGCCGCAATGTCGCAGTCCCGCTAAAAATCACAGATCGCTGCCATTACTAGTAAAAACAATAAAAAAAGTCCATAAATCTATCCCATAGTTTGTAGACGCAATAACTTTTGCACAAACCAATCAATATACGCCTATTGAGATTTTTTTTACCAAAAATATGTAGAAGAATATATATTGGCCTAAACTGATGAATACATTTTTTAAATATTTTTTTGGATATATATTATAGCAAAAAGTAAAAAAAAAATGTTTTTTTTTTTCAAAATTTTGCTCTTTTTTTGTTTATAGCGCAAAAAATAAAAACTGCAGAGGTGATCAAATACCACCAAAAGAAAGATCAATTTTTGGAAAAAAAGACGTCAATTTTGTTTGGGTACAGCGTCGCACGACCACGCAAAGTGACAAAGTGCTGTATCCCAAAAAATGGCCTGGTCAAGAAGTGGGTAAATTCTTCCAGGAATGAAGTGGTTAATAATACCGGCCCATACCAGTGCCCCCCTCCACCTTGGTGGCGTCTGAGTGGAAGTGGAGCTCTGTGCCCATACTGATCCAGCCACAGGCCCATCCATCTGGTCAATGAAGAGTCACTCTCATCTCATCAATCCATAAAACCTTTGAAAATTCTCTTTAGAAAGTCTTCAGATATTTCTTGGGCCAGTCTTGAAGTTTGAACGTATGTATCTTGTTCAGTTGTGGTTGTGTTTCAGCCTACCTTACCTTGGCCATGTCTCTGAGCACTGAACACCTTGTATTTCTGGGCACTCCAGGTAGGTTGCAGTTCTGGAATATGACAGTACTGGAGTATAATAGGTTCCTGGTAGCTTCACGTTTGATTCTTCTCAAATCTTTGGCAGTTAAGTTGCGCATTTTTTTTTCTCAGCGTTTCTTGTGACCCTGTTGACTATTTGCAACAAAACGTTTGATGGTTCTGTGATCACGCCCCAATATCTTAGCAATTTCAAGAGTGCTGCATCCCTCTGAAAGACCTTTTACAATTTTTGACTTTTCAGCGTCAGTTAAATCTCTTTTTTTGGCCTATTTTGCCTGAGGAAGAGAAGCTGCCTAATAATTATGCACACCTTGATATAGGATGTTGATCTCCTTAGGCCACACCCTCCCTCATTACACAAGACATATACACATCATCTGATATGCTTAAATCCAATAAGCATTTAAGTTTATACAGCTTGGAGTTGGACATAAAAATGATGATTTGGTCAAAATACTCACTTGCCTAATAATTGTGCACACAGTGTATACAGCTATGCGTGTTTCTTATGATGAGACTGAAAGTGCCTACCTTATTATTAATGTAAATTAAAGTGACACTGAACAATATCCTTAGTCTCAAAAATAATCCATACACATCCACTATTTAAAGTGGAGCTCCACCCAAAAGGGGAAGCGCCGCGTGTTCGCACCCTCCCTCCACTGCCACATTTGGCACTTTTTGGGGGGAGTGGGTACCTCGTTTTGACAGGTACCCGCTCCCACTTTCGGGTAAGATCACCATGGCGCAGGGTGGATAAAACTCAATGTTTTTTTTAAAAAAAATCCGATTTTTTTTATTTAAATTGGATTCTTTTTGATTTGAATCAAATTTATTTTAATAAAATTCTTTTTGATTAGAAATCTATCTAAAGGTAGTTTTCTATTTAAGACACATTAATAATTTAGTTTATTCAGCATGAAATGGAGCTTAGTTATGTAGCATGAGGCTGTATATTCTGCAATATTTACATTTTTGGTAAACTCATTCAATGAATCCAAGCTCTGCAAGCTGGGATAACATGCACTGCATTGATGCATTCACACAATTTCTCAGTAACCTTGAGATAACATAAAGTTCATGAATATTCTGTTATCCCATTATTTTGCAAATCTATGTACATTACAAACTGTATGATTGAATCAGTTCTGATATCGCTGTTTTACTAACCTGACAATGTATTATTCTAAATAGGAAACCTTCATTTTGTTTGCAAATATTAAAGATTGTAACTACCAGCCTATTAGTTTGGTAGTCCTTACATTTAAGGAGCACCTGTCATTTCACTCACCTGCTGCTGTCACGTCCCTCACCTTGTTATGTCACTGCCGCATCACCAGCCGTCCCATTAAAGTGAATGAGTTACACCTGCTAGGTTAGCGGCAATTTTTCCATCCGTAACTAATGAATGTTGGTGCTGCTCGTACTCACCAGGAGATGCAGATCATATTTTCTGGTCGTGCCCACAAATTTGCAGGTTCTGGGCTGAGATCACCTCTCGTATTTGAGAGGTCCTATCCATCCCGATACCACAGACAAAGAGAATTTGCCTTTTGGGATTGGTAGATGAGGTTGTCCCTTCCCATGCACTCAGAACTCTATTAAATATTCTGCTATTTTATGGAAGAAAGGCCATTCTGATAAATTGGAAGAAGCCAGGAGCTACAGGTGTAGCTTTCTGGAAAGGTCTAGTGAACTCAATGATACCGTATTATAAGGCCACTTATCTGGCTAGAGGCTGTGAGAACAAATTCAAAAAGGTATGGCAGGCCTGGTATGATTCTAGGAGTACTGTGGACTAAATAGCATTGCACAGCAGACTTAAGCCTCGTACACGCGGTGCGACGGTCGCACGACCGGACGTCCAAAATCGTATGTTGGCTGTTGTGTCTCGCATACTGACGTGCACTAAGCAATCGTATGACCATGCCTAACGTAGTGACGTATAAAGAGGAAGTTCAGGTGAATGTGATTTGTGAATTAGGAACGTAGGTTTACGCGAACGGACACTTCCGGGCATTCCTGACTTCTGAGCATGCGTGTTTTGCACGTACAACTTGTTGAAACAAACTTCTCTGTATACACAATACAACAGTCGTACGACGCCTTATAGTACAACCAAAGTTTTCTAGTCTGCTCATCCAACTTCTGTTGTATGCCTGTCGCACGTCGGCTGTTTTAATTGCACGTACTAATGGTCGGATGATCGTACAACAACAAGCTGTTGTACGACCGGTTTCGTACGACCATCGCACCATGTGTACGAGGCTTTAGGGTGATGACCGTTCAACACCCCACAATGTTCTTTAAAATCTATTAGTGAAGGTAATACCTGAGATCAAGGTTTTCCACAAACAAGGGAGAGATGTGTAAGGGGATGTTAGGAAGTATCTGGTGGATTATATACCAAACCCCATTATTCAAAAGGAGCAAATTTCCGGTACAAGAGTGGGCTGTATAAAAGGTTCGTGGTGAGGCAAGGAGGGAGGGGGGAATTGGGATCGTGTAGTTAGGAGCACTATGTTAGTTAGTTTCTCTATGTTTTTTTGTTTTTCTTTTTTGTAATGGTTGACCCTGCGTGGTCCAAATGTGCCAGATATTGTAGGCACTGTTATACTTAATTTCTGCAAATACAATAAAAAAATAAAATAAATAAAAAAAGTGAATGGGGTTGTCGGTGAGTCAACAGCAGGTCAGAAGAGGAGCCGCTGCAAGACAGAGATGACAGTTGCTCTTTATAAATTAGGATTTAAATAGAGTTGGATTTAAATCAAGCCTTTTTACTAGTGATTTAAATCTTGGTTTAAATTGACTTGATTTAAATCAAATCCACCCTGCCGCGGCGATCTCCTAGTATTTCCGGACCCTCCTCCTCCCACTGCCTTCTGGGACACACACAGATCCCAGAAGACAGCGGGACCATTCAGAAAGTGTGGCACGACTAGTAGGTTTCAATACCGGATTCCCTTAATGAAGATGCCTGCACCCACAAAGCCGATTGAAGAATTGGCTTGGGATGCCGACATCACTGGATCTCTGGACAGGTGAGTGTCCTTATATTAAAAGTCAGCAGCTACAGTATATGTAGCTGCTGACTTTTAATTTTTTTTTGCCCAGTCTGGAGCTCCTCTTTAATGGCCCTGTAACCTATTGCTAAAGTGGTTGTAAAGGAACAAAAAAACCTTCTATGTGCAGCAGCCCCCCCAATACTTACTGTACCTGAGCCCCCTCTCAATCCAGTGATGTCCATGAGAGCCTTGCCTCTCTGGGGACTCGCACTTCCCGCATGTGTTGGTACCCGCAAACCAAAGGGTCTGGTGAGATCCATCTCTGTGCTATGAGTTTCCATGCTATGAATAGCAAACAGAAAATTGCTGTATATGTGGATGGGGTGAAGAACTCCTCATCCAGTCAGCCCAATATATATGTCTAAAGGCCTGTACACACGGTCCAATGGTTGGTCAACAACAATCGTCCAACAGCCTGTTGGCCGAAAATCCGATCGTGTGTATGCACGATTCTACAGCCGATTTCCAATCGTCATCCAACAGAAGTTGGACGACGAGGCTAGAAAACTTGTGTTGGCCAACAAGGAGTTGGCCGATTGTTGGCTCGTGTGTACAGAAGTTGAAACATGCATGCTCGGAATCCAGGAAGTGTTCGGTCGTGTAAACCTGTGTTCCTAATTAACAAATCACATTCACCTGAACTTCCTCGTTATACGCTTGTAACACATCACTACATTCGGTTTTGTTGGCCAATTACTTGACTCATGTCAGTACGCTAGACACAACCACCAACAGCAAATTTGGACAAAAGTTGGACGTTCGGTTGGCCAACAATCTGCGTGGGTGTATGAGGCTTTAGTCTTAGGGTCGAGTGGGAGATTGACTTCATATATTGATAGTATCCAAGACCATTCCAGTACCTAACAAGTTTGGGGCATTTCCACAAGATATGTACTTTTTTAAAGTTTTGATTGCTATCAGTATTCGTATTGGAAATATCTCTCCTCACTTCCTGCCAGAACAGGAAGTGATGGGAAATCTCTCCAATGATGACACATACAAAAACAAAAGCACCTTCTTTGCAGAATGAGGACGTGTTAGAACTTCTAACAATGTTTTTATTGCATGTTCCCTACTATGCCAGTGATATCTGCACTCTCCATCTCTTGTAAGGGGGTCAAAATGTCAGGAAGCGGAGGAAAATCTCCATAACAAAGTCAGAAGACAAAGAAAAGTCCAGATAGCTGCACACCGCTTTTATTTCAGATTGACAGGAGATGACAGACACAGTGGGGGGACAAAAGTGACAGACAGAAATATAAAACCTGACAAAAATTTGAGCGTTACCCCCCTGTATTAAAAATAAAATGACAAACCTTTGGCTGGAGTAAAGCTGGCCATAGATGGATTGAAATTCAGCCAGTTCAGCAGGTATCAGCCAAATTTCGGTCCATTTATGGTCATTCCCACCACAGAGAAGTCCATCTAATGATTGGCTTCTCTCAAACAGGAATGTTGGAAAATTATTTTTAGATTACTGCTGCATCCAATCAGCTATCGCAATACAATAGCACAGTGGGCAGGATTTTTTGATCAGATAGCCTGTTCTTTTTTTTAATTAGCTGGCTGTCTGAAAGTTTTGCATTTTCAGCCCACTAAAAGGCACTTGTGTCATTCCATAAAAAGAAAATTAGAAGTTGGGTGCATTTCTAGTAGGCCGATGGGGATTTTTTCTGTATGTGCAGGGTCTTTAAATGGATATAACACAAGTCAATGTGCATGTGTTGCAGAGATGTACTGTGTATGTTTCTTTTATTCTGCCGTGACATGTTTCATTGTAAAACATATGAGGAAGTGGACAGAGAAAAGATTAGGGCAGACTAAAACTCAGGGTGAAATAAAGTATTTTCAGCAGTGTGTCAATGTTGTAGGTTAGTTATGTTAATGACTTTCCAATGGGTGTGCCTTAATTTAGCCTCTGTCATTAGTGTAATTACCTCTAATAGTGATTACACCATTTTTATCAAACATTAACGTATGAAAATGCTTTAATTATAGGGTGAAAAACTTAGCTATTTTTAAATTGTTATGGTACACTGATGATCAAATGTAATTAACAATTTGTCTTAACTACTGAAGAAACACACACATACCATATCTCAACTGACATTATGTGATAATGTATTTTTAGAAACTCGTTGCTATAGACATAGGTGACACTAAGGGGCTTACTGGTGCAAATGGCTTGTGCTCTTTTTCTGACCCTACTGTCCATCAGTTAGAGAGGAACAATGAGTTTAAATAGATCAAGATGTGTGGTATGAGCAGTAAGGGTAATGCAAAGCAATGTAGAGGCTTAAGCCTCGTACACACAGTTCGACGGTCGTACGACCGAACGGCTCAAATCGTATGTTGGCTGTTGTATCTAGCATACTGACATGCACTACATGATTGTATGACCAAGCTGAACGTAGCGTCGTGTTATGAACATATAAAGAGAAAGTTCAGGTGCATGTAATTAACGTCCGGCCATTCCTTACTTCTGAGCATGCGTGTTTTGCACAATAAAACTTATCAGAAAAACAACCTACTTCTCTGTACACACGATACAACGGTCATAAGACCGCTTGTTGGTACTACCAAGTTTTCTAGTCTGCTCATACAACTTCTGTTGTACGACCTTCATATGTCGGCTGTTCTAATCGTGCGTACTAACAAACGATTTCGCATACAACGGTTGTTCGTACGACCTGTTGCATACGACCATCGAACCGCGTGTATGAGGCATTACTGTTGAACATGCTACTGTGGTATCCAAATAGGCATGATTATATCATGTTTGTGGGCAACTCAAATGTCTTCATTTCGGAGTTTACAGAAATTCAGGTATGCAGCCTACACACCTCATCTCTTTTCTATGCAAAGATCTCAACACTTTGCATCAATTCATGAAGCTTCCATAAATGGAAGCAGGCACTGCAGGTGTGCCTTTGAGCAGCCAGATTGAAAAATGATCTTACCACAGGTGGCTAGTTGTTCAATGTCATAGCTTTAGAAAACTTGTATAAAGTACTGCTGAGATGGTAATTAAAGCGTTTGTTAACCTAAAAAATATATAAATTGATCCTGTTCCCTTAAAGCATGTTATACAGCACAGTGCTTGTGCGGTGTAATTTGCCCCCCTGTATCACCTAAAATACCTGGCTGATCCTGCCTGCTTCTACCCACCCCTCTGTAAACTGACCACGGTTTATCATGGCTGCTGTGCCCTGACACCGTGGTCAGTTTACGTGCCTCCATCATCCGCAGCTCTCCTGTCCTCCTCTGTGCTCTCCTCTGTCCTCTTTCCCCCCTCCCTCCCTGCCTGTCCTGCTCATGTGTCAGTGCCTGTCCCCCTCCCCTCTTGCTGCTGAAGTTTCATTTAAACTTTGTACCATTCTCTCTGTTTAATAATCCTATGTGCCCCTGTGTCTGTGTTTCATAAAACATGCAAGGAAAATTAAAAAAAGCATTTTCGTTTGCACATGATTGGATGATGGAAATCAGCAGAGCTTCCCTTCAGATCTAGAGCAACTTGCAGTGCACTTCTAGTGCACAGTATATTTGCCTTTAGTAAATCAACCTCAATTACGTTTTCTATTCAATAAAGCTTCCAAGGGGTTTTGTAATGATACAGTGGAGTATAAATTGCAGATCAAATTATAGAAGCAAATCAGTTGTTGGGCTTTGGGGAATTCCCACCAGATATGGGACATTGAGCCATGAGAGCTACAGCCTCAAAAACGACAATTCTAAAATTCTACCTGGTGTTAAAGTGGTGGTTAAGCCACTTGATCAACTTTATACCATCCTGTCTGTTTAATAATCCTATGTGCCCCTGTGTCTGTGTTTTATAAAAACAAGCCGTTCTTTACCAGTATTCAGTGCGCCGATCCTTGGCCCCGCCTGCTGCAGCTGTCAGATGGGGAGAGGAGAGAGCCGGCGGGTAACGCGAATGGCAATCTGCACTCTGAAAACTGGTAAAGAACGGCTTATTTTTATAAGACACAGGGGGATTATTAACCACTTCAGCCCCGGAAGGTTTTGCAGCTTTAGGACCAGAGCACTTTTTGCGATTCGGCACTGCGTCGCTTTAACGGACAATTGCGCGGTCGTGCGAGGTTGTACCCAAACGAAATTTGCGTCCTTTTTTTCCCACAAATAGAGCTTTCTTTTGGTGGTATTTGATCGCCTCTGCATCATTTCTTATCGCCGCTATAAACAAAAGAAGAGCGACCATTTTGCAAAAAAACCCACATTTCTTACTTTTTGCTAAAATTCAAATCCAAAGAAAAAATATAAAAAAACATTTTTTTTCACCGTTTTTGGCCGATTTATATTCTTCCTCATATTTGCGATAAACAAATCGCAATCGGCGTTTATCGATTGGTTTGCGCAAAAGTGGCCGCGTTTACGGATGATGAGAATTCATTTCTGGGGTTTTTATTTTTTTTTATTTTTTACTAGTAATGGCGGCGATCTGCGATTTTTAGCAATACTGCGATATTTCAGCGGACATGTCGGACATTTTTGACACTTTTTTGAGACCAATGACATTTATTCAGTGATCAGAAATTTAAATGTCCACTGATTACTGTATAAGTGTCATTGGCAGTGAAGGGGTTAACCTGCAGGGGGAGATCTAGAGGTTAACTGTGTTCCCTGGGTGTGTTCTTATGTGGGGGGGGTTGGGCTAACATGGGCATGAGAGATCTAACTGATCCCAGTGACAGGGATCAGTAGATCTCTCATGCCCCACTGACAGGGCGGGGAACCGCCGTGTTTACATCAGCGGTTCCCCGTTCTTTTCCCTGTAGCCGCTCATCTCGGCTCGCCGGCGGACATCCGGTCCGCACGAGCCGCGGGCACACTCCTCAGGAGTGCGGCGGGTGCGCGCGCGCCCCCTGGTGGCCAAATACGAATCGCCGTTTATTTACGGCGATTCGCGCAAGGCTCCCCCACTGCCGCCGTAAAAACACGGCGCGCGGTGGGGAACCAGTTAAACAGACAGGATGGTATTATGTTGATCAAGTGGCTTAACAACCACTTTAACACCAGGTAGAATTTTAGAATTGTCGTTTTTGAGGCTGTAGCTCTCATGGCTCAATGTCCCATATCTGGTGGGAATTCCCCAAAGTCCAACAACTGATTTGCTTCTATAATTTGATCTGCAGTTTATACTCCACTGTATCATCGCAAAACCCCTTGGAAGCTTTATTGAATAGAAAAAGTAATTGAGGTTGATTTACTAAAGGTAAATGTACTGTGCACTAGAAGTGCAATGCAAGTTGCTCTAGGTCTGAAGTGAAGCTCTGCTGAGTTCCTTCATCCAATCATGTGCAAACGAAAATGCAGTTTTTTATTTTCCTTGCATGTTTCCCTCAGATCTAGAGCAAGTGCACTTGTGGTATACTTGCAGTGCACAGACTATTTACCTTTAGTAAATCAATCCTCATGTCGCAAAACATGAAGGCAGACTGGTGCACCACATTTGTTTTGACAAAGCCTGGCAGTTACCTTCTATATCCTTTGGGGAAGTTAAACAGTGGGGTTGATTTACTAAAGGCAAAAATACTGTGCACTTTGCAAAGTGCAAATGTACTCTGCAAGTGCAGTTGCTCCAGAGCTTAGTAAATGAGCAGAAGCTGACTTCCATCATCCAATCGTGTGCAAGCAAAATGCTGTTTTTTTTTAATTTTCCTTGCATGTGATTGGGTATTCTTTGTAAAGTGAAGCTTTACCTCATTTACTAAGCTCTGGTGAAACTACACTTTTCAAAGTGCAAAGTCTATTTGCCTTTAGTAAATCCATCCCAATATATCATGGGAACCATGATCAACAAGATACTTATAGCTTCAAAGCACACTAAACACTACAGCCAAACAACAGTCAAAAAAGCCAGTGGAACAGTTGTATGGAATGGCAAGAAATACATTTATCTGTGTCTAAGCTTTTATGATTCACGTTAGAATGGAATTCTATTCTTTTAAGAGAACCTATTAATACTGCATGCAATGCCTCTATTGCACTTCCATCTCCGTGATCGTCCAGCATCCTGGAGATTTTTATTCGGCGCACTAGAAAGGACATTGTGGACTTGCATTGGACATTTTTTTTCATGCTGTTTATCAAAAGGCTATGTTACACTTTTTAATGTGAGTTATTAGGATTGTTTGGTTTTATTCTGCTAGTAATATTAAGTACTACACTATTAGATATTTTGCTGTATGTCTGTTTACCTTTGGTGAGCTCTGGTTGTTGACAATATACATGGTACTATCTCATTATGATGTTTCAAGCTTTAAAGCTGGGTACACACGATGCAAACATTTGGACAGCGTGTACAGTTGCTTGTCCGACAGAAGCCGGTCTCCCGCCCAGCTTCTATCGAACGATCTTACTGGAAAACCAGCAGCCGATTGGCACTGGAAGCCAATGGCTGCCAGCGCTGACCAGTGTGTTCTGGTGGTGGAGGGTGGGGCTGAAGGTAGCGATGATCTCTCAGTTTTTTTTCCGTCCAACAGCACATTCACTTTTGGCTGCAACACTCGCATATTATTTCACCATCCTGCTGAAACTTTTCCGTTGAAAGTTTGTATTTTTTTTTTTTTTTCAGAAGACTGAATTATATTATTACTGTATTATAACATAGTTTTAATTAAATTTTGCGGTTGTTAATTATAAAAAGATTGATGTACCAGTTTTTCTTTGCACATGTTTTAAGGTAATAGTTTATACTTAATTAGTTTTATTTGGTGATACAGATATTTATTTAACATGACTCTTTCAATATTTTTTGGCACAAGTGCTGTTAAATGTTGTTTTAATTTGCATAGAAACTTATAGTGAAGTAAGTTTGAACAGATGCTCTGGGTTTAGTATTCATACTTTAACTTATTATTTTTAGCAGTGCAGTGTTTCTACAAGAGAACAAGAAGCAAAAGGCCATTCTTATTGATAATCATACCAAACTCCTTAAAATATGGCCCCCCTAGGTGGAATATCTTAAACACAGTGGGGTTGATTTACTAAAATTGGAGGGTGAAAAATCTGGTGCAGCTCTGCATGTTAGCCAATCAGCTTCTAACATCAGCTTGTTTAATTAAACTTTGACGCAAACAATGGAAGCTGATTGGTTTCTATACAGAGCTGCACCAGATTTTGCACTCTCCAGTTCTAGTAAATGAACCCCAGTGGGTTTGGCCGTACATTGTTAAGTCTCAGAGGTTGTGTTCCCCAAGTGGGAACCCCTTTCCCTTTTTCCTTCGTTGATCCTTTCTTCTCCCCTTCTTATCTGGTCTCTGATCATCTTTCTTTTTTTTTTTTTCTATTTTCTTTACTTTTCTTTTTCCTAACATTCTATGTATCCTGAGTTTCATACAGGTTTTCTGACTTGTTGAGTTAGCTTCTCTATGGATGATTGATGGATTGTAATAACAATGACTAGTGTGTTATTTCTGACCTCTCGGCATCCAGTCGCCATTCTAATTCTGCCCTTTGCTCTAGAGTACCTGTATTTTGTGTAGCATTTACTTTAGCATTAACTTCTGACTTGCATACCTCAAGCTGTAATTCCAATATGTCTATGTTCCATAGAGGGCTTTGCCTCTCCAGTTGCTACTCTCCTCCACTTCAAGACTTTGGTTGCACTTTTTATTTTATTTTTATTTATTTTTATGTTCATATAAAAAAAAAATTAAACAAAATGTTGCTAAAAGGTTAATCTGTCCAATCCTCTTTTGTCATTTTCTTGTTTGTTTTATCCTTTGCTCATGTACTGAAAAATTGTATAAATAAAAAAATGTTGGTAAAATAATGTTACACTGTCTTGCTCTCATTGGGAGTAATGAAGAATGGTACTGAATGGTTGTTGGCCGTAATGAAAACAAAGGACATTGGACTTTGAGTTCACTGTACACTAGACTATGTTATAGAATCAAAAATACATGCAAACGTCACACAGATAGGCGTACCTAAGACACATTATCACCCTGGCACAACATCTGAATGAAGGTATATCTTAGTCATTTTTCTGCAGGCGCAAACCACAAATAACAACACATAGGAATGTAAAATATAAAATTGCATTCTGTATAGAATGTAATCCTAATGCACAATAAGAAAATAATGGGGGTTTGAGGCTTTTGCCATCTGTACCCCCCTTAAGTAGCTACTGTATTGATAATGGTTTTTTTTCCTATACATGTCTGCTAAAAAAAGTTCTGTGGATTTCAAACCTTAACAAATTGTTTTATATTAGTGATTTCCTTGATGTGTATTGTGGTGCACTGCAGTAGGGTGTGTTGCCATTGACTGTGTGTTACCATTGACTGCCATTGACTGTACGTGTACACTGAATACCATTCTCAAATAATGGCACTACGCACATTAAAGTTTGCTACGGTAAAGCATTACTGCAATACATCGGTGTTAGCAAGCCTATTCAGTTTATATGGCACATATATTGAGAATAATTTATCCCTAGAAATATCAGCTAGACAATGCACTGAAATCTTTTGTCCTGGGTAGTAGCATTTGTTACCGTAGTGTGATTTTATTTGCATGGTTGCAGGCATCATGTTGTGAAAAATATTACCAAGCTGTCAGATGAGAGAACAACTTCATAAGGAGTGAGGAGTTCTGACTTTCAGGTGATTACAAGATTTTAAAATAGCATTGCAATAGTAAGAAAACATATTTTGTTTTCTGATCTGTTCCTACTATATTTTGTGAGCAGGCTCAGCTGGGTGGCCGAGCCGCACAATTATGTTCAGTATTTACCATAATGAGACCAAGCTCAGGCCGGCAGTCTGGTAATACCAACTTTTGCTAGGAGGACAGGTATGGGTAAGAACATAAAGGTCCCGTGCACACTGGCCTTGGTGCAAGAGGCTTTGGGGTTTAGGTGCGGGCAGAGGGCATAGGTGCTTCACTGCCAGCAGTCTGCTAAACTCTATTCACTGCAAATGGATGCAGCAAAACTCTGATAACTGCTGCGAATGGACACATCTGGACAGTACACCAAGTGGTACCAATGTTTAGGGCAGCATGTGCCCAGGGCTGAATACCCAGAATGTAGACTTCATGCTTTCCATATTTATTTATTATGTTCACAGGCTCTGCTTCCTGCTTTGAATTGCTACACAATGGTCATGCTTTATGCAATTCACATTCACAGGCACAACAGAGAGAGAGAAAATCTTTCCAAATTGTGGGAAATCGAAATCTTCTCTTAACCATTTGCCTACCGAGCACTCTCACCCCCTTCCAGCCCAGGCCAATTTTCAGCTCTCAGCGCTGTCGTACTTTGAATGAAAATTGCGCGGTCATGCTACACAAAACCCAAATTGCATTTTTATCATGTTTTTCACAAAAATAGAGGTTTCTTTTGGTGGTATTTAATCACCACTGGGTTATTTATTTTTTGCTAAACAAACAAAAAAAGGCCAAAAAGTTTGAAAAAAAACCTTTCTTCACACTGATGGGCTCTGATAGGTGGCAAAGATTGGTGGCACTGATAGGCACTGGTAGGCACTGATATGCGACACTGATGGGCACAGATTGGCAGCTAATTATCAGTGTTGATGTCCCTTTAACAAATGGCAGTTATCTGCTCTCTTCTTTTCTCATGCTGTCAGCGTGAGGAAAGAAAAGCCGATTACCGGCTTGTGTTGACATCCATAATCAGCTGTCATTGGACACAGCTGATCACGTGGTAAGGGTGGCTGTGATTGGCCCTTTACCCTGATCTGTGATCAGCTGAGTCTGAAGGACTTAACGAACACAGAGCACACTGCCTGAATGCTGCGGGGGCATGCAGGAAGCATAACCATGTGAGGATTTCAATAGCAGTGGCGGTCGCTCCATTATGGGCTCCATTATGGGTGCAGGGACGCCGATCCCCCTAATCCATGTGCCCGGCCCTTAATCTACATGCAGAGCACCAGACGCTAATTAGCTTCAAAAAAGGGTGGACTCAGGGCCCTGAGCCCACCCAGTTGGGTGACATTATTATTATACAGATTTTATATAGTTATTAAGTAATTAATATAGTAATTAATATTCACTAATGTCTTCCTGCTTCTTCTCCCGGCCAATCATTAAGTGGGTCCTGAGACCCGATTGGTCAGGGAGTCTTAGGAATCCCAGACAATCAGGTCTCAGGACCCAATTCCTATTTTCCTGGGAGGAGAAGCAATGGCCTGGTTCTTCCCTCGGCAAGCTGCAGCAGGTGGAGGGGAGGAGGGGCAGCTTCCAGGAGCCCTAAACTGGATCCAGCACCACATCCTAAGGTAAGGACATAGATGGCTGCCTTCCCGTCCAACCCATCTGGGCAGGGGGGGGGTGCTAGTGCAAGTGAGGAGAGCCAGGGGCAGCTTCCAGGACCTCTGATCATGGCCCACCGATCGCTGACTTGCCGTCCGTCTCTTGCCGGACCACCTGGGGGGGTTTGGGCAGTTGTGCGAGTGAGGGGGCAGGTTTGTTTGCTGCCCCCCCAAAATATATATTGAGCATTAGCTACCACTGGTCAATAGATGCCTTCCCGGCACAGTAAGCCCATACAGTAGCTGTCATTTGGTTATAGCACAGACGGGAAGGGGTTAAGCTGGCCATAGATTAATCGAATCTCAGCTGATTTGGCAGGGACTGGATGCGATTTGATCCATCTATGGGCAGGCTGATTGTACCCAAGTCGATCTATTGGTTGACTTGAATACAACCAGCCTGTCAGATTTTTTACATGCGACTATTGATGGCGGCTATAGCAGTAACCACTGTGCTCTGCCGGCCGTGAAGGGTTCCCATGCCTCCACCGCCGGCAGAACACAATAGTGCTGTGGAAGGGATTCCCCCATCAACACAGACTGTTGGAATCTAATCATCTATGGCTTGCTTTAGACATGTGTCTGCAATGGAAGATATTACCTTGGTTTTATTTAGTTCCAGTGACATCTACAAATTTTGCATTTCTATCAATTTCAGTCCTGGTAACAATGGTTACAAGTGGGGATACAGACAGCAATAAAATTCTTGTCTATTTTCCTATCGCACTCTTTCCTGGCAAACAGACTCTTATAACGGTGGGTGCTGCAACGAAAACCAGCTGGGTCCTGGAAATGTCATGCAAGTATACATATTCGCCAGCACACCGTGGGTCCTTGTCCAAAGTATTCTTTATTGAAGAGATCACATCACAGGAAAGTGCAAAGTTTCAGAGCCACACAGGGCCCCTTCGTCAGGCATGTCTGCCGAAGGGGCCCTGCGCGGCTCCGAAACGTTGCACTTTCCTGTGATGTGATCTCTTTAATAAAGAATATTTTGTACAAGGATCCATGGTGTGCTTGCAAATATGTACACTAGCAATACAATTCTGACATGAGTTCCAAACACTTCCTTTTCTGCCCTGAACTTACAAAACAATGTGTTGGCTTTAGATACATTTTAAAGTGGCTGCAAAGGAATTTTATGCAGTAATGTAAAAAACCTTCTGCATGCAGCCCCCCTAAATACATACTTGAGCCTCGTTCTGTGTGTGAATGGACACATAAAGCAGGGGCTAGGGTGTGAGCCTGTGGGTGCCCCCTTAGCAAGCTGCTTGCTATGGGGGCATTCAGAAGGAGGGAGGAGACCGGAGAGCTGGTGAGGGACCTGACAAGAGGAAAATTAGGGCTGCACTGTGCACAACCACTGCAGAGAGCAGGTAAGTATGACATTTAAAAAAAATGTGCCTTTAATATCACTTTAAGTTAAAACTGCAATAATAACCATATACAGGAGAGGAGCCTGAACAATTGAGCAAGACTAAAGGTAAGGCGGGAGTACTAAAGGTAAAGCTTCAGCTTTAAATGTGCTGGACTTGGTCTGAAAAGTAAGACTGGCCCAAGCTTAGCCAAAAGAAAATGATGTAAAATATTTATAAAGGGCCCTCTAATTGCCTGGTTCACACAGTCGTCTGACAAGTCGTGCTCCATGCAATGCAATGGAACCGTTCTAATAGGAGCTTCTCAAGTCGCTCTGACTTAGAAAAAGGTTCCTGTACTACTTTGGGGGCGACTTCAAGCGACTTGCATTGACTTCTATTACAGAAGTCGTTTTCAAGCCGCGCTGAAGTCTCGCTGTGCGGGGCGACTTTGAGTCGCCCCTGAAGTCGGATCGCCCCTGTGTTATGGTTATGCCACAACTTTACATATTCTCCTATTATGTTCATAATTAATCAATTGAAGCAAAGAACACTCCAGTCTGCCTAGATCCTTAACAAACCCTCATCAGCTGCAGGTGGTCTATGGTTATATCTGAACTGCGTAATCCTTGATAAAGCCTTCATTCAAAACACCAAACAAACAATAATGCATTTATCTCCAATAGGCTAAACTTACTCTTGTGGTTTGTGGGTGGTAAAATCAGATGGTTGAGGTGCATTTTTACCACCCCCCTTAACCTGCAAAGGCAGTTGGATGTTTTTGTATACTTGTTATGGCCACAATGCTATTCTATGGGGCATAGCAAGAATTATACCCCCCATTGCATTCGGTGGGCAGCACCACCCGCCAAACATGACCCATTTAAGTGAATGGGGCTGCACCTCAACAGCTCTGAAACCTCATGCGATGCATGTACTTGTGTACTTGTGGCGTGGTGGTAGTAACTTTTAGGATTACCATACCGCCCTCTCTTTGCTTGTTAAATGCCCTCTAAAAATCAACCCACAGTGGATTGCTTTTCAGAGGGCTATGCATGTGTAAATGAGCCCTAACGGGGAGAAAAGACCCTTCTAAACTCATGCAAAGTTCACATTAAGGTGAATTAGTTGTCAAGCCCAGTAAGGAATAAGGAATCACTTGAGTCAGCAACAAACTGCATGTTTCAAGATGTACTTCTGAATGCAAGCCTGGACCTCTACTTTATTGAACCATCTGGATCCATAGAGAGATGTCACTTATCTCTCTCTGTCAGATTTCTCTACCCTGTAGCTACAGTTTGTAATGTCCTTTTGATTTCACTAGTTCCAGAGACAAGGTTACACTAGAATACAGGCAAATTTCCTCTGCTAACCACTGGTAGGATTAAAACAGATTGAGGATTTTATCCCAGTTCAGCAGATTTGAAGCGCTGACTGGCGTGTTTTACAATGTGCCAATAATTTTGTTTGTGTATAATGCATCCAGATATACTTCCCGATGCCATTTAAGCACCATATGTTTTCACAGCGGCTCCTCTTCTGCAACAATTATATTACCTCCTTACTACGATCAAACTTGATATCAGATTCTATTTTTTTCTCACAATGAGCAAGCCCAGTACTTTACTGAAAAGTGATCCAACTCGTAACATATGGGAACTTTTACATATATTTACTTTGGAATATACATGCCCATCCCTCACAACAGTCTAGTCTTTCAAGGAGTAAATTCTGCAGTATATAAAATGTAAATGGATATAGGCACTGATACTAAATATGAAAGCATTACAATTTGATATATCAAATAATAAAGGGTGTCTATAAATGTCCTTTAATGTCCTTTGCCAGGCCACTTGACTGCTTGTGCCAATAGATATTGTTGGAGGACTTTTCATCCTACTTGGCCTCTATGGTTGTGCTTAATCTCTATGTCCCACCAGAACGTAGATAGCACTTACCTCTCATCCTTCACTAGCCACTACAGATCAGAACCCAGTAGCAGTTGCAGCACTGAGTGCAATGCCGCCTATTCTCCCAGCAGCAGCCGCATGGAAACATTCCTGGAGCTGCGGGTATATTAAAGGGGTTGTAAAGGCAGAGGGTTTTTTTATCTCAATGCATTCTATGCATTACGATAAAAAGCCTTCTGGTGCAGCAGCCCCCCTCGGCCCTCCTAACACTTACCTAAGGTCCTTCTCTGTCCAGCGATGTCCACAAGTGTCTCAGCCATCCCTGATTCTCCCTCCTGATTGGCTGAGACACAGCAGCAGCACCATTGGCTGCCGCTGCTGTCAATCAAAGTCAGCTAGCCGATCAGGAGAGAGATGGGGCGAGGTTCCATGTCTGAATGGACACAGGGAGCTGTGACTCAGCTCGGGTGCCACCATAGCAAGCTGCTTACTGTGGGGGCACTCGACAGGAGGAAGGGGCCAGGAGACCTGAAGAGGGACCCAAAAAGAGGAGGATCTGGGCTGCTCTGTGCAAATCCACTGTAGAGGAGGTAAGTATAATGTGTTTGTTATTTTTATAGGAAAAAAAACGAGACTTTACAATCACTGTAAAACAGCATCAGACAAGCTGTAATAAAACATACTGATGGCGTCTTTTCAGGAAGCTGGCGTGCATAGGGCCACCCCTGTGTGCGACATGTGGAATTGTGTAAATCGCAAGCAGGAACGCTTGTTCCCGCTACATAAAAGTGTCACTGCAGCCTAAAGACTCGTACACACTATAAGAAAATGGGGCAAGAATTTTTGTCCAAAGAACTTTCGTCTGATTTTCGTCAAGTGTGTACAGCCGATTCTGACCTTCTGAAGGAAAATCTCTGAAAATCTTCTGAAGGAAGAAATAAAAGACTGCGGATGATCAGAAACCATAAACAATGAAAAAAAAGGCATTGTCGTACAAGAATTTAGGTACAAAATTTTCTTTCATCAGTTCCGATTTGCTGTGAAACAATGAGGAAAACCATGATTGAAACCTTTAAATACATCAAGGGGTGAATGAGGTTCAAGAGGGTAATTTTTTCAATACGAAACCAAAATCAAGAACACGTTGACATGACCTCAAACTAACAGGAAGAAAGTTCAAAACCATGTAAGAAAATATTATTTTACTGGAAGGATAGTTGATGCTTGGAATAAACTACCAGCAGAGGTAGTGAGACAGTCAATAGTAAATGGCTTCAAACATGCTTGGGACAAATATGTCAAACAATAAAGTTAAAGCATGAGGCTCCATGCACACGGGGCAAAAAAACATCAGTTCTCTTGGGAGTAAAAAACGTTCTTAAAGAGCATTTTTTGTACAAAGTTTAGATGAGTTTAGGAGAGTTTTACGTTTTTTCTGCCAGTAAGCTCCAATCAGGAACGCGAACCAGAAGGGTTTTTTTTACTGCCTTTATACGTTGATCTCAAAATATGCCTCTAAACGTCCTAATGTGCATGGACACCTAGGATAACATTAAGCTGCTTCTACAGGCAGAGCACAAAACTCCTGTAGAAGCAAAATTTTTTTACGTCAGTGTGCATGCAGCCTAACTCCACTTTTGTTGAGAAAAAAACATTCCCCTCTGGGTGATCTACGTACATTGCAAGGATTATAACAACTTTTTGTTGCAGGGGATGCCTGAAATCTGACTTGTATCTTAGGCAGACTTCTGGGAAAATTGGTGAGCCAATCATGCAAGCAGGAAATGATGCTTCTGGGGAGTGGTCAGTACACATTCTGTGTACAGAACAACTCCAGGTAGCCATATTTCACTGCATTTCCAGAAAATTACAGCGGCTGCAGATTGAAAAGGAAAGGTAATTTTTAATAACATTCAACTACAATACGACTTGTGTCGCAATTATATGTGCTATATTATTTTTTCTTTATTTGCTATTTTTTTCCCCACGAAAGTGGAGTTACCCTTTAACAAAAACCCCAAAACCAAAAAAAGGGCAAATTTGACGGAATATTTTTTTTTCTGTCATCACTTTTCTATGTTTCTATAACAAAATAAAATGTGCTTTCTGGTAAAGCACTGAAAGAATAGGAGCGAAGGGTTCTGTTGTGAATTTCAAGTTGCTAGTGAATGGATTCATGGTGCTGGAGTGGAAATTGGGTATCAGCGGCAGCTGGTGTATAAGGGGTGCTTTGGCGCCGTCTCCCCGCCGCTTGGCTCCTTGCAGTCAGTCATTAAAGTCTATGTGTGTGCGCTGAACAGACACACACACATAGTCTGACTGGCTGCCCCCTGAGCCATCAGAGCCAATGACTCTCTGTCATTGGATGCTGTGGGTGGGGGCGGGACTATGGCGGATGTGCTGGCTGCGTGATTACTCATGCAGGTGCAGCACTCCTCCGGGACTTAAGCAGACCACTCGACTGTCAGCATGCTCTCTGCAAGCGCTGCCTCTGCACACGATCAGCCCGCTCCCCGCATGCCGATCTCTGCACAGTCCTGCCTGCCTGCCAGCCTGTCTATTAGATGGGGTAAGTGCGGGACTTGTCCTGTCTGGGGGGGGGGGGTAGGGGGTGCCGCAGCGAGCCCCTATCTGGGGCTCTGTATACCCTTATCTGTGACCATGTATACCCCTATCTGGGACTCTGTATACCCCTATCTGGTGACTGTATACTCTTATCTGGGACCCTGTATACTGCTATCTGGGACCCTGTATACTGCTATCTGGGACTCTGTATACTGTGATATGGTGATTCTGTATACTGCAATATGGGGCTTTGTATACTGCGATATGGTGACTCTGCATACTGCGATATGGTGCTCTGTATACTGCGATATGGTGACTCTGCATACTGCGATATGGTGCTCTGTATACTGCGACATGGGGCTCTGTATACTGCGACATGGTGCTCTGTATACTGCGACGTGGTGACTCTGTATACGGCGATATGGCGCTCTGTATAATGCGATATGGTGACTCTGTATACTGTGACATGGTGCTCTGTATACTGCGATATGGTGACTCTGTATACTGCGATATGGTGCTCTGTATACTGCAACATGGTGCCCTGTATACTGCGACATGGTGCTCTGTATACTGCGATATGGTGCTCTGTATACTGAGATATGGTGCTCTGTATACTGCGATATTGTGCTCTGTATACTGCGACATGGTGCTCTGTATATTGCGACATGGTGCTCTGTATACTGCTATATGGTGCTCTGTATACTGCGATATGGTTCTCTGTATACTGCGACATAGTGCTCTGTATACTGCGACATGGTGCTCTGTATACTGCAATATGCAATCTCGTGATGCCGGGCTATATACTACTGACACAATGGGTGGAAACTATAAGGGGTAGGGCTTATGACAAGTGGGAGGGGTCGAAAAGGAAGGGTGGGGTCTGGCACCCCCCCTTCCTAAAATGTCACCAGCCGCCACTGTTGGGTATTACAGGAAAAAGGAATTAATGCACTAGACAATTAACTGGTGCGCAGCAAAAAGAAGCTAGCTCCATGTTTTTCTCTTTGTTCCATGCTCTGATGGAGCTACCTGTCTAGAACGTTGAATAGAAGGAATGAAAACATGCATTTTTTTATGGTAACCTGCTGGGGGACCCACAGGAGAGTAGCCTTGTCTGTTGTGAGCACCCTAACCTGAGTCATTGAGCTCTCTGAATGGTTTTAATCTCTCACTAGTTTGTATGAGCTCACATTAAAGTCTCAGCGCCTCTTGGATGCTTTTTTCTTCGTTGGAAACAACAAGGAATCGCCAAAATGAATAAAAATGGCCCTGCTCTAGAAAATATATTTGATGTTAACAGTGCTGAATCATGTGGTAATGCATGGACAACGAGTGAGTAAAATATTTTGAAGTTAAAATAAATTGAAAAAGTAAAATAATTACACTCGAGTATGTTTGATCACTCTCTAATTTTGGTAAGTCTCTCGAGTTACTGAGTCCAATCCCACGAGTGTTGTCTGTTCCGATGAGAGGACACCCAGGGGGTCGTCCAATGGTATTTTTTTACGTACAAAAGTAAGGAAGATAAGTTGCAAGATCTGTCCATCGAGGTAGTCTCGTACCTTGTTTCTCTTTTTGTACCTCGATCGAAGAAAAACGACGCGTGGTCAATTAACAGATCACGTAATTAAGGAAAAAGGACATTATGGGTTGTCACCGCCGACCACTGTAAAATCCTTCCCCCCCACGGTCTGGGGTG
>BLSH010002283.1:899000-912419 GCA_018402905.1 Glandirana rugosa
CGGAGTAGTCACGTCACGGGTGTGGGCACTGCACTGATGAGGCTGCATATGGTGGGCACTGCATTGATGAGGCTATATTTGATGGGCACTGCACTGATGAGGCTGCATATGGTGGGCACTGCATTGATGAGGCTGCATATGGTGGGCACTGCACTGATGAGGCTGCATATGGTGGGCATTGCACTGATGAGGCTGCATTTGGTGGGCACTGCACTGATGAGGCTGCATTTGGTGGGCACTGCACTGATGAGGCTGCATTTGGTGGGCACTGCACTGGTAGGCTTCATGTGTGTGCGCATGTGTCTACCGGTCTGCTAATTTTGTACTATGTGTGGGTGTCATTGTGTTCATTTGTGATTTTGTGTGTGTGTATCTGTCATTGCAGCATGCACACATACCGTGATATTGCACACCAACAAAAACCATCACACACACACAGAAATTATCACAAACACATACCGACATTACACACGCACACAGAAACCGTGACACCCAAACAATAACTTTCTCGAGACAGGGGTACTTAGAAATTTTTTTTAGACCTGCAGGGGTACTTCACCGTAAAAGGTTGAGAAACACTGCTGTAGATGACGTCGGCGTTAGTGAGCTGAAACTAGAACCCACGGCCAGCGCGTTCTGAGGCTGTAACGTTTTGGCATTTTTTTGACGCCGACGCCACAATATGCCAAGAAACGCCAACAAACGCCAACAAACGCCAACAAACGCCACCTAATATTATACCGGCGTTTTCCGGCGTTTTTTGACGCCGACGTTTTTAGGTTGAAAAATAGCAGAGGGATGATTTTTTTGAAAAAAAAGGCCTATTGACGCCGACGCTCACTAACGCTCAAAAACGCCAATGCATAACGCCGAAAAACGCCGACTTTTTTCCTTGACGTCGGGCCCGACGGTTTGTTTATTTTTTTAGATACGCCCGTGTGTATGAGGCCTTAATGTTGACTGGGAGAATTTAGTTCCACTTTAACACTAATTAACTAAACTTTTTTACTTACATACAATTGGTATACATGTACCTCCATACATTACATTTACATTTGTATTTATACTGTATGTCTTTTGAATGATACTTTATAGCAGGGTGTCTCAACCAGAGTTCCATGGAACCCTAGGGTCTCTCCAAAGGGTGCTAGGGGCTCCTTGACCAATGAGCAATTTCTGCCCCTCAGATAAGTTTCCAATGACACCATTGGTAATTCTTCCCAGTGACCACAAGTGTAAGCAGCATTCTTCCCACTGACTACCGGAAATTTACTTCAAGGGTTCCTCTGTGTTGAAAGGGTGAGGAAGGCTGCTCTGTAGTGTAGCCTTTTTCAACCAGGGTGCCCAGGCACCCCATGTGCCTTTAGGTGTCTTCAGGGGTGCCTTGGCAAAATACCTAGATATTGCCCAAAAACTGTATACAAGCCAGCGGGTGGATCAAGTTTGCCAGATTTTCATTGAGCACCATTACAACCTTCTAGCTGCCAGTGCCCTAACAACCAATGATGTCATTGGTTGATAAGGAGGACGTTGGGCACCTGCCTCTCTCCTTCAGCACCAGGGACACATTAGCAGAGTGAGGGAGAAGAGAAACACTGGAATACTAATTAGTACCCAGTGTGCAAAGATGTATTTGCTTTGGAAGAATATATCACTGCTAATGTTGTGTGTCCTATGCAAGTGGATGTTGCTACATTACGCAAAACTTTTAGTTTAATTTTTTTTTTTTTTATATAATCTTTATTTAGATCACAGTATAAAAGGACAAATAGTCAGACAAACAACAATAATACCAACTTGGTAGCATGGCATGTTATGTGAGAAATACGATCCCTTAGCAGAAGGAGCGGTTAGGTAGGCAGTAGCTCATGGGGCCACAACCTACCCCACAAGGCCCAATATGACGGCCTGGGGGGATGCAACGACTGACATATTCGTTTGCAGCTATTCCTGCCTTTCTTTGTCGCTGTTCTCCGCAGGACATCTCCGGGTGAGTATGGCCCCAGCCCGAGAGGCCCCGGCGGAGGGGGGGGGCACACGGTACCTCCATCTACCCCCTCCAGTCGGGACCAAACCCGTGGAGGATCTCAGGCCTAGGGCCACCCCCACCCACCGTCCCTTTCTCCCCCATCTACTGGATAGGGGAGCATTACCTTAGGCTAAGCAATGTCGTCAGAGCCGCATCCCTATCCCAGGCCGTGGACCACCTCGTCTAGCCAATCATTGTCATACCAAAGCTACATCTTCCATAAATGCGTATTGCATAGAAAACAGAACGATAGAGGAGAAAGAAGTGGAAAGAAGAGGAAAAATAGGAGGGGGAGTACCGCTGAGCACCTACCTGAAATCCGCCACATGTGGCCACCCATTCCTCTGCCTCTCTGATCTCCCCCACTTTACGGGTCCACTCCTCTATGTTAGGAACTCGTGCTTGCTTCCAATGTATGGGAACCAGTCTTTTTGCTGCATTTAACAGGTGTGGGAGGGCACTATTTTTGTATTGGCTGATCGGTAAGGAGGGGACCTGTAGGAGAAAGTGGAGCGGGGAGAGTGGGACATCTATGTCTAGGATGGTCTTAATTTGTGTTCGTACCTCCGTCCAGAAAGGTTGAATTTTGGGGCAATCCCACCAAAGGTGCAACAACGTGCCCCTCTGTCCGCAGCCCCGCCAACAGCGGTCCGAGACAGTGGGGTACATCCGAGCCAGTTTGGCCGGCACCCTATACCAGCGAGTTAATAACTTATAGTTGGTTTCCTGCGTTCTAGACTCAATCGTGCAAGAGTGTGATAGCTGGTACAGGTGTGACAACTGGGGCCCGGAGTCCTAAGTCTTCTTCCCATTCCCTTATATACGCCGGTCTAGTAAAGTGGCCCTCATCTCCCAGAAGACTGTACAGTTCTGAGATCATATGTGGGACGGGTTCCTCCTCAACAAAGAGGCGTTCAAATGATGTGAGGTTCTCAATGCGTCGGATGGATTGGCCCTGTGTAGCAAAAAAGTGGCTGAGCTGCATATGCCTCCAGAAGTCCATTGGGAAACTGCCATGGCGTGCTCTGAGAGCAGAGAGGTCCGGTAGCCTGCCATTCTCCAATAGAGTGCCACAGCACGTATGGCCATCCGTTGTCCATTTACCAAAGAAGTCCCTTTGTTCCCCGGGTGGGAACCATAGGAAACCCCCCAGAGGAGCCAAAGGGGATGTGGGCAGTGAGAGGGAGCCAGCACTGTTCAGCCGGTCCCAGATCCCTAGCACTTGGTTTGTCAGGGGAGAGGTCGTGGTCGACAATCCTCTATGCTCTCTAGGCAGCCACGGGGCATATGCCAAGTCCCTCCCCGCCAAGCACTTTTCCAACCCAACCCAGAGCCTAGAATCCGTGTGGAACCGCCAGTTCAAGATTCTTTGAAGGGCTATGGCCCTATAGTATCTCCGAAAATCCGGGAGACCCAGGCCCCCTTGCTGCTTAGCCCAGTGTAGTATACGCATAGCTATTCTGGGCTTCCTAGCGTTCCACACGAATCTCGACAGTATACTCGTCACCTTAGAGAAGAAGGCGGATGGCAGGGGCACCGGCACCATCTGCATATAGAACAGTATCCTCGGGAGAATATTCATTTTAAGTATGTTAACACGTCCTAACCACGTGAACGCTGCTTTGGTCCAGGATTGAAGATCTTTGTTGATGTCAGCTAGTATGGTGGGGGGTAGTTGTTGTCATATAGAGTCTCAAACCTGTCCGTCAGTTTTATACCCAAATACCGAAGAGAGGAATGTTTCCAAGCAAAGGGGAAAGCTGCTTTCAGGCTGTTAGTCACTAGGGGCGACAGGGTGATCGGCAAAATTTCCGACTTAGCCTCATTTATTTTAAAATTTGATAGCCTACCAAAGCTTAAAAGTTCGCTCATGAGGTTCGGCAACGAGATCAGGGGTTCAGCAACGTAGAAAAGTACGTCATCCACGTAGGCCGACAGTTTATGTTCGGTGTTACCCACTCTCATCCCCTTGATATCTGGATTGGCACGGATCGTGCGTAAGAGCGGCTCTAGCGTGAGCGCAAATAGTAGAGGTGAGAGGGGGCACCCCTGTCTCGTGCCGTTCCTAATAGCAAACTTTTGGGACAAAAGACCATTCACTTTCACCTGCTCGCTGGGTTCCGAGTACAGGGCCATAATCCAGGCCATCATACTCGGGCCTATTCCCAATGTCTCCAGAACCCCTCTCAAAAAAGGCCAACCCACCCGGTCGAAGACTTTCTCGGCATCTGTGGATAAGATGAGATACTGTCCTCCGTCCGGGTGAGTGCGGGCCCAGTTCACAAGGTTTATGGCCCTCAGGGAATTGTCTCGCGCCTCTCGGCCCGCCACAAACCCCGTCTGGTCTGGGTGTACTATCTGCGGTACAAGATGTTGTAAACGGTTCGCTAGTGTTTTCGCCAGGATTTTAATATCCGTATTCAGCAATGATATGGGGCGGTAGCTTTGCAGCAGGGCAGGGTCCTTACCTTCCTTTGGCAGGACCGCAATGTGGGCCAGTAACGCCTCTGGGGGAATTTTACCTCCTGCGGCCACTGAATTAAAAAAGGTACACATAGGACCAGCCAGGATGGGGAAGAAGGCGGTGTAGTAAGCCTTAGTGAACCCATTCGGGCCGGGGCTTTTCCCACTGGGCATAGCTTTAATCGTCACCTCTAACTCAGTTGGTGTGATTAATGATTCCAAGGCCTCCCTTTGTTCCAACGACAAAGGCGGAAGACACGAGGCCTCCAGGTACCTCCGAATATCCGGTCGCTGCTCAGGGCCACTTTGTGCCATCTGTCCCCCACTAAGCGCGTACAGGTCGGCGTAGTAATCTCGGAATATAGCCGCTACCTTAGAGGGGTGATAAACCGTCTCTCCCGCCGCGGACCGGAGCTGCTGAACATGTGCCTGGGCCCTCTGCTTCCTGAGTGCCCTGGCCAGCAGTCTACCACACTTTTGGCCGTGTTCATAGTATCTATGAGACAGGAATCTCGTCTGTTTGCAGATTTTCCGGTCCATTAAGCGGGAGAGAAGCTCCCTCAGCCCCTGTAGTCTCTCCAAGTCCTCAGGTAGTCCATTTCGCTTATGTTGAAGCTCAGCCCTTTGAAGGGCATCTATGACTCTCTGGAAGTCAGCCTGTTGCGCCTTCTTACACCTTGCCCCCTGAGAAATCAGCTCGCCACGCACCACTGCCTTGTGCCCCTCCCAGATCATGCCCTCGTCCACTCCCGCAGTAGTATTTTCTCTAAAATAGTGAGTCAGGCTCTCGGATATCTTTGAAGCAACAGCAGGATCATCCAGGAGGTTCTCATTCAGCCTCCATGACCATGACCGGCGTGCTCCCTGCGACATCGCTATGGTGGCGGTCACCGGCGCATGGTCTGAGATGGTAATGCATCCAATGGACGCATCCCGCAGCAGTTCCAAAGTGTGCCTATCTACCCAGAGGAAGTCTATTCGTGTATACACCGCGTGTACTTTTGAGTAATAGCTATAGTCTCTGCCCTGGGGATTCAATATCCTCCAACTATCAAACAATAGGTGGGACTGGAATGTTTTGCGGAACCGTTTAGTAAAGGCGAACGAGTGGGAGGAGCAGCCATGGGAGGTGTCCTGTTGGGGGTCCGGGCTCACATTAAAATCCCCCCCCAAAATTAAGTTTCCCTCTCTAAATGTGGCCAAGCGTTCCATGGTGCGGTCCAGGAAAGTGAGTTGATTAGTTTAATTTTTTAAACCTTACCATGGGGTGCCTTGAGATTGTTTGGAATTTGAAAGGGTGGCTTGACTGAAAAAAGGTTGAGAAACACTGCTGTAGTGTACTGTATGCCACTATGTGACGCTGGCATACCAGGACACACCCCTTGGTACACCCTTTACCTCTTCTGGCGCACCCTATGCAGATATACTATGGCAGAGCGGCCCTCCTGCGTGAAATCATGTACCTGTACGTGATTTCGTGCACTGGGCCTGGGGCTTGCGCGTGCCACCGGCAACCCCCTCCCGCTGTGACTGGACACAGCGGGAGCCAATTAGTGTGTCGGCCCGGACCCGATGTTCCCCGCTCTCAGGGGAGGCAGAACAGCGGTGTACCTATGTAAACAAAGCAGACCACCGTTCTGTGAGAGGGGAAGATGGAGATCTTGTGTTTCTGCTAAGCAGGAACACGGATCTCTGTCTTCCCCCAGTCAAAGCATTCCCCACACAGTTAGAAATCCCTCCCTAGGAGCACATTTAACCCTTTGATCGTCCCTGATGTTAACCCCTTCCATGCCAGTGTCATTAGTACAGTGACAGAGCATTTTTTTTAGCACTGATCACTGTATTAGTGTCACTGGTCCCCAAAGTGTCAGAAGTGTCAGTTAGGTGTCTGATTTGTTCCCTGCAATGTCGCAGTCCCGTTAAAAATCGCTGATCACCGTCATTACTAGTAAAATAAAAATAAATAAACACAAAATCCATAAATATATCCCATAGTTTGTAGACGCCATAACTTTTGCGAAAACCAATCAATATACACTTATTGGGATTTTTTTTACCAAAAACATGTAGCAGAATACATATTGGCCTAAACTGATGACTACATTTGATTTTTTTATACATTTTTTTATTGGGTATGCTTTATAGCATGAAGTTAAAATATTGGGGTGATCAAATACCACCAAAAGAAAGCTCTATTCGTGGGAAAAATGGACATCAATTTTATTTGGGTTCAGCGTTGCACGACCACACAATTGTTTTTTTTTAATTTCTTTATTTATCAAAAAAGGTGACATGGTACAAACAACTGCACGTGCAATAAAGGTTTTACATGCGAAAAACAAATCTCACAATGGCGGGTTACAGCTTCATCCAAATCCAGGAGACATAGCATCATCCTTATCAGAGAAACAATTGCGATTAACATTTACATAGTGCGGCTATTATTCAACATCATTTTTAGAGAGCCGCATCCACCATTCTGACCACTCCGTCTTCCAGAGCGCCGGTGAGCTAGAGTAACAAAATACATTTTCCATTTTTCAGTATTTAAAAATAAAAAACAGAGTACAGGGTAAAGAACTGTAGGCCCAGCTGGTCATCATACTGAGAAATGGTCCACGTCTATTCAACTCATACTGAAATTGGTAAATCAAAAAACTAGACAGGCAGAGTTAAGTAGAGAGGTAAGATTGTAAAATACTTCATAAGCTGGGAGTGGGAGTAGTCTAGCCACCCCACAGACTAGAGGTTGAAAGCTGTCCACAGGCAAATCCTAAGGAAAGCGGATAGATAGATACAGCCAGAATCAGGGAGAAAGAGAGAAACTCAGGGTGATCGAATAGAAAATATGTAAGGAACGTAGAGAAACATTCAGGGAGTAAAGGAGAAACAGATGAATGTGCGCCCCGCGCCCGGGTACCCCGACGCGTCACTGAGTAACAACCCTAATGCGGAATCTCCGCAAGGTAGGCATCCGTAAAGACAAAGTTTTGCCAAGGTCTCCAGGTCTCTTGGAAGATCTCCTCTTTATTATGCAAGATAGCAGTGAGGTCTTTCATGTTTCTTAGCTCATTGACTTTGGAGAACCACAGTGCCAGAGAGGGAGGGTTCTCGGATTTCCAGCAGAAGGGAACGCAGACCTTGGCCGCATTCAGGAGTTGTATGGTAAGTGAGGTTTTATATTTTTAACAGGGTGCTCGGATAAGTGAAGAAGGCAGGCCGCCGGATTATCCCCCAGATCAACACTCGTCAGGTGTTTGATGGTACGGGTCACCCCCCGCCAAAAGGGTTGCAGCCTGGGGCAGCTCCAGAAAATATGGAGCATCGCGCCCTCCTCCCTGCCACACCACCAGCATAGGTTGGAGGCCTGGGGGAATAAACGGTGAAGGACGAAGGTACTCTATATAACCTCGTTAAGATTTTGTAACATGTCTCCTGAATTCTGGTGGCGATGAAAGACTTATGGGCAAAGTGCAATATTTTCTCCCTCTCTGAGTCCGTGAGGTGGAGGCCTAAATCCCCTTCCCATTTGGAAAGGAACAGGGGCGTAAAGCCCTCCGGAGGTTGAGTCAGGGAGGTGTACAGCTTGGAGAGGCTGTGACGAAGCGGTTCACCTCTATGGCATACATCCTCAAGGACAGTAAGCAGTCTAGAAATGTCCGGGACCCGGAGATATTTCCGCAAAAAAGCTTGAAGCTGGAGGCCGCTAAGGAAGTCTAAAGGGGGTTGTGGCGTCAGCCCCCCCTAACAGTAGAGAGAGTCCCATCCGCGCACAGAAAATCGGGGACATATAATCGCCCCCTATCCCTTAAGCGATGGAAGAGCAGATTACTGAGGCCCGGTTCAAATTCCGGGTTACACAGAATCGGAATCATGGGGGATGGCAGCGGTGAGACCGATGTGTGCCGGAAGGTATCCCTCACCACCACCAGGGTGCCCCCAAGAGTCGGGTGTTCCAAGATAGTCTTCGGGAGAGGGGAGGAGATCCACTGACAGCTTTTTGCTGTATTCGCAGAGTCCTCCAGTTCCATAGCTACCCAATGTTTTGCTTCGGCATGGCAGAACCAGTCCACCAGTCTGGTCAAGTGTGTTGCCCTGTGGTAAACCTTCATATCCGGGAGGCCAATGCCCCCCCGAGACTTGGGCAGGTGGAGAATAGAGAATCAGATACGAGGTTGTCGGTGGGACCACACAAACATGCCATCAATCAGTTTAAAGAAAACGGACGGGAGACGGATGGGAAGGGCTTGCATAATGTACAGCACCTTGGGGAGGGAGGTAATTTTCAATGCGTTGCATCTGACAAACCACGTGAGTGTAAGAGATTGCCAACGGAGGAGTTCCGCCTTAAGTCGGGAAAGTAGCGGTACATAATTAACGGAGTACAGGGCTCCGATATCTGCTGTGATGTCCACCCCCAAATAGCGTATGAAGTTGGTCACCCAACGCAGAGGAAAAGCTGACCTCAGTGGGCCAACCACAGCCTGGTCAATGGTAATATTTAGCACCGAGGATTTGGACAGGTTTATCTGGAAGTGGGATAGAGATCCATACTCCCGCAGCAGCCGGTGGACCCTCAGAAGGGACGTCCGTGGAGCGGACAGGAAGAAGATAAGGTCATCCGCAAAGGCCGCCACCTTATGAGCCTCCGAGCCTTTGAGTAAGCCCACTACTTCCTGATCCTCCTGCTGCCGATGGCGTGGAATAGGGATGTGGGAAAGGATCTAGCTGAGCATCGACGTTCAGAGGCCTATATGTTCCAGTGTAGCACGCAGGTAGGACCAGTTGACCCGGTCAAAGGCCTTCTCTGCGTCGGTGGAGAGCAAAAGTAGGGGCCGTCTTCCTGTTCTTGCCGCATGGATCAGATTTAACACCCAGATGGTGTTGTCCTTCGCCTTAAAAATAGGGACAAAACCCGCCTGGTCTCGATGGATCAGGCATGGAACATGTGGGAGCAGCCGGTTCGCCAAAACTTTGGCGAACAGCTTCAGGTCGGCGTTTAGGAGAGCTATAGGCCGGTAGCTCCCGCAGTGCTGTGGATCCTTCCCCTCCTTCGGAATGAGAGAGATAAAAGCTCTTAGGGATTCCACGGGGAAGGCATGTCCGGCTGTAATAGCGTTGACCGCCTCCACCATGGGTCCCTAGAGGGTCTCGTAGAAAGTATTGTAATACGAAGGAGTTAGCTCATCTGGGCCCGGGGCCTTCCTGGGCTTGGCCCCGGCCAGGGCGGACCACACAATTGTTAACCACTTCTGAACAGACCGCCATCGATATATGTCTGTCTTTTGACACTGAATACCGTTGTTATGGTAGCAGATAGCTGCCATAACCCTGGTATTCTCTTCAACCGCACGCAGTCCGCTTTAAGGTAAAAGTGATCTCCATGGCGGATTCAACACAAGATTTTGAGAGGAGAGGAGGAGAGAGAGGACATGCTGCAGTGCTGTGGGTGATGTGTAGTGTCCACAGCGCTGCTAAGTGACACACTGCAACCCCCACCATCCATCCAGCCTCACCAATCACCCAGCCACCAATCACCCCATCCATACTCACCCACCCAGCGATCCTCACCCCATCCATGCTCATCCACCCAGCCATCCTCACCCCATCCATGCTCAGCCACCCATCCATCCATGCTCACCCATCCAGCCATCCTAACCCAGCCATGCTCACCCATCCAGCCATGCATGCTCATCCACCCATTCATGCTCACCCCCCCAGCCGTGCTCACCCAGCCATCCATTCATGCTCACCCATCTATCCATCCATGCTCACCCAGCCATCCGTGCTCACCCAGCCATCCATCCACGCTCCCCCACCCAGCCGTGCTCACCCAGCCATCCATCCATGCTCATCCAGCCATCCATCCATGTTCACCCACCCAGGCATGCTCACCCATCCATCCATGCTCACCCACCCAGCCGTGCTCACCCACCCATCCATGCTCAGTCATCTCCATCTATGCTCATCCATACCCATCCATGATCAGTCATCCTCATCCGTGCTCATCCATCCCCATCCGTGCTCAGTCATCCTCTTCCGTGCTCAGTCATCCCCATCCGTGCTCATCCATCCTCATTCGTGCTCAGTCATCCCATCCATGCTCATCCATCCCCATCTGTGCTCATCCATCCCCATCCGTGCTCATTTATCCCCATCCGTGCTCATTTATCCCCATCCACGGCTCATCCATCCCCATCCATGGCTCATTTGTGCCTCATTCATACTCATCCATACCACATCAGTTCTTATCCGTGACACACCCATGCCACTACAGTGCCCATCCGTGCCACTAAAGTGCCCATTCGTGCCACTACAGTACCCATCCGTGCCACTAAACTGTCCATCCGTGCCACTACACTGCCCATCCATGCCACTACACTGTCCATCCGTGCCACTACACTGCCCATCCATGCCACTACACTGCCCATCCATGCCACTACACTGCCCATCCGTGCCACTACAGTGCCTATCCATGCCACCACAGTGCCTCACAATAGTGTAAAAGATAGTCAAATTAGATTTGAAATGTATGCACCTAGAACACCTGACGGTGCTCCCTACATGTTGGGCCTCTGTATGTGGCCAGGCTGTGTAAAAGTGTCACACATGTGGTATCGCCATACTCAGGAGGAGTAGCAGAATATATTACATGCTGTGTTTTAGAAATATTGTATAAATGGACAACTTTGTGTAAAAAAAAAAAAAATGTGTTTTCATTTTTTTTCCACATTTTCCAAAAACTTGTGGAAAAAATGACATGTTTATAAGACTCATTATGCCTCCTAGAATATACGTTGGGGTGTTTACTTTCCGAAATAGGGTCATTTTTTGGGCGTTTCCATTGTCCTGGTGCTCCAGGACCTTCAAAAGTGTCAAGAAATTATGTGTGTAATTCATGCTCCTTGAACGCTTGATGGTGCTCCCTGCATGTTGGGCCTCTGTATGTGGCCATGCTGTGTAAAGGTCCCACACATGTGGTATTGCCATACTCAGGAGGAGTAGTAGAATGTGTTTCGGGGTGTAATTTGTGGTATGCATATGCTGGGTGTGAGAAATTACCTGTTAACATATGACAATTTTTAAAAAAAAAAAAGAAAAAAAAAATCTTCATTTTGCAAAGAATTGTGGGAAAAAAATTACAACCTCAAAAAATTCACCATGCCTCTTACTAAATACCTTGGAATGTCTACTTTCCATAAAGGGGTCATTTTGGGGGTATTTGTACTTTCCTGGCTTGTTAGGGTCTCAAGAAATGAGATAGGCTGTCAGTACATCAAGTGTGATCAATAGTCAGTGATTGGCACCATAGCTTGTTGACTCTATAACCTTCACAAAAACCAAATAATATACACTAATTCTTTTTTTTTTTTTTACCAAAGATAGGTAGCAGTATAAATTTTGGCCAAAATTTATGAAGAAAAATTACTAATTTGCAAAATTTTATAACAGAAACGAAGAAAAATTCGTTTTTTTTTTTACAAGATTTTCAGTCTTTTTTTTATTATAGCGCAAAAAATAAAAAACCCAGCGGTGATTAAATACCGCCAAAAGAAAGCTCTATTTGTGTGAAAAAAAGGACACAAATTTCATATGGGTACAGTGTTGCATGACTGAGTAATTGTCATTCAAAATGTGAGAGCACTGAAAGCTGAAAATTGGTCTGGTTGTTAAGGGGGTTTAAGAGCCCAGTGGGCAAGTGGTTAAGTCAGCCCTTCTCGACCTTTTCAACATAGAGGAACCCTTAAAATATCTTTCCGGCCTCAAGGAACCCCTGCTAAAAATTACTATATCTACAATTCATGATATATTAGTGCGAAAAATGCTCTTTATTCTTGTGGTTATTTGGAAGACCCACCATCTTACAGATAGCTAAAAAGATCAATGGCGTCATTGGAAATTTATCTGAGAGGTAGAAATTGACCATTGCTCAAGGAACCCCTAGCAACCTCTGGAGGAACCCTAGGCTTCCAGGGAACCCTGGTTGAGAAACCCTGGGTTAAGTGGTTAAAGAAACGCAACATTTTCACAAAAAATGGCCTAGTCATGAAGGGGGTTAAACCTTCCAGAGCTGAAGTGGCTAAAGGAGAATTATACAAAAAAACGAGTTAAACCCACAATTTTTTTTTTATATTACCACTACTATTCCTTTATACTGGCTTTTGAAATTTACAAATACAGCAATTTAGAAATTGGATGGAAGGTTTAGCACTGGGAAACACTTTTGGAAAGATAAATAGTGCATTTTATATACAACTATATAGATCAGACCACAATGAGGGACAAATGAGGAGGAAACAGGGACTTTGTTCCAAATCGGGGACAGTCCTTTGAAATCAGGGACAGTTGGGATCTATGCTCTGTAGACAATTGTTACTGTTTCTATTGTATTGTATGTGAAAATCGAATGAACTACGATTAAGCTAAAGCCTGCACCAGATCAGCAACACAAAATAACAGAATGTAAGTCAGCTGTCAGTCAACATATCAAAAAATTCTGCAAGGCTTTTTATGTCTCGAACCTGCTTTGTAACCATTGTACTATATATGTTTTAACTACAGATACCTTGCGTGTTTTTATTTGTGCATTCCGTGTCAAGTTTGGAACCCCAGAATTTCAACAAATGTATATATCATGTTACCAATGTTTCGTCCAAGCTCTGTATTTTTCGGAACGTCTTAAAAAACTATACAACTGACTGTCGACTGAATGTAAGACAATAAAACACAACGACTAGACCACGTCCGAAATCGAATTAGCATCAAGTAAGCTAAAAGTGTATGTTATGTTATCTTTGTCATTGTTAACAGATGTCTCGTATCTAGGGTTGACAGGGACTAAAGTTTCCTGACAGGGGCTAAACCTTGTTTCAGGGACAAAGGAGGAGTAAACAGGGAGTAACACCAGACTAGATATATCAACATAT
>BLSH010002283.1:939405-951559 GCA_018402905.1 Glandirana rugosa
TTCTCCTGGTTACTCTCGACGTCTCGACCTCCACACGGAGACACACAGACACATTTAGGTCCTTCACTTGTCCGTCGTCGAAGTCGACGGGTGTCAATTTTACTAACGTCGTTGCGACATAGAACCGGATCCGGTTGTTCCGGGTCCGGATCCCGCCGTGAAACGTCCCCCCGTCGTGTTTTTCTCAGGGACGGCCGAACGTGATGTGAAAATCAGAATACCCCATATGGCCCGTCCCTCTGTTTGGCCAGACCGTGGGGGTATTTCGCTGACGTGAACGACTGCCAATTATGGCCGTCCGGGGGTAGTCTCCCTATGTCGGGTATGTATACATCCCCTAGGCCGCAGGGTTCCCCGGATCCACCGTCCGGGGTTGGTTACTCAACAACACGACGGGTTATCGGTTTGTCCTTCATACTCCTTTAGAGAATTCCTTTAGGTAAAGTTAGGGGGGTTCCGGGAGTCTTGGTCACAGGGGTGATCCTTTAAAATCCCTCCCAGAATTTTTCCTCATACTTCCTGTTTGGCTATTGGGCAGCACAACAACTCATTGGTTGGGGCCTGCCACCTAGGCCCCTTGGGACGCCGGATCCCCTACATATGTATGGGCTGTATCCCTCTGATGGGGGCCTGCCGGTATTAACCGTCAGCAAGTGCAGTCGCTTTATGGGGGTGCCAGACCGGTTTGTCTCCCTGCCCGGTATACCCCATAAGACTAAAAGTGTAGTGCAAGCCGGCAGGGACTCTTTTTGTGCTGCCCCCCTGCAAAGTGCCGCCCTAGGCCTGGGCCTTGTTGGCCTAGGCCAAGATACAGCGTTGCTGCAATCATTTTAACTGTGGGCAGCTGAAGCTGCTGCCTGTTCACTTCCTGGATTTACACAGACACACAGAGGCACACCTCCAGCTCTGCAGCTCTCATTGGTCCTCTTATGACTCATCCCCCCTCCCTTCCTGGCAAACTCTCACGAGAGTATACGATAGAGATGTGCATTATGTCAAATGCTGAGGCATTTTTCCAGACAAGAAACAGGGAGTGGGCTGTATAAGGTATTTACTGGCAGAAAAAAAAATGTTTTACTATCCAAAGTTAAAACAACAAGGGCAGAGCATTTAATAGATGGAAGGATGAAAAAATGACTGATCACTTTTACTAAAAAGCAAAAAAAGGGCCAAACAAACTCACAGATGCCACAAAGTGCCATTCGTTCGTTATGCACTGTCATAATAGTTACAGAGGCAAGGAAAGGGTTAAAAGAGATCGCACTACGTGCCCTTAAAATACTTTCATCTGACTTTCCCCCGATGGGATGGAACCATCTTTATTCTGCCATCATCTAGAGTCAGTATCTACTTTCTGTACTAAGATGCTGGCTTGGAGATTACAGAAGTATGGAAATCCTGGTGCCTGTGTGGTTCTTGGATGAGTTCAGAAATATCTGAAACCGATCAGCCCCTTGCGGCATCCTCTCACCTTGTCACTTGCTAAAAAAAAGTTACAGACCCTCTTCTCACCTGTCTGCTGTAATATGTTGTCTTGCGTGTAAATGATAGTGCGTTACTATGAGTTGTGATGTGCTGCACACCGGTGAGTTGCCTTAGTGCGTTGGAGTGTCATTAAAAAGGAATGGCAGCGCAATTAGTATCCCACATTAATATAACACATAGGTGTGAAGGTGCCACTATGTCACAGTCTTATTAAGGGGAAATTTAGGAAACACTTGTTTCATCTTGAGGCAGACTGATGACTGCATGCACCCAGACTATTCCTCTCAGCCTTGGCACAATTACTTTACTGGAGCTCAAGGAAGGACTGCCTCTTAACGACAAATGGTGGAGCTTATATAACCACTTCAGTCGCGGAAGGATTTCCCCCTTTAGGACCAGTGCACTTTTTGCGATTCGGCACTGCGTCATTTTAACTGACAATTGTGCGGTCGTGCAACACTGTACCCAAACGAAATTGACATCCTTTTTTCTCCACAAATAGAGCTTTCTTTTGGTGGTATTTTATTACCTCTGCGTCATTTCTGATCACCGCTATAAACAAACAAAGAGTGTCAATTTTGCAAAAAACCCAATATTTCTTGCTTTTTGCTAAAATACATATCCAAAAAACGAATTCAAAAATGTATTCATCAGTTTTGGCCGATATATATTCTTCCTCATATTTTTGGTAAAAAAACCCGTAATCGGCGTACATTGATTGGTTTGCGCAAAAGTTGCCGAGGTTTACGAACGATGAGAATTCATTTATGGGGTTTTTATTTTTTACTAGTAATGGCAGAGATCTGCGATTTTTAGTGGGACTGCGACATTGCGGCGGATATGTCGGACACTTTTGACACTTTTTTGGGACCATTGCCACTTATACAGCGATCATTGCTATGAAAATGCATGGATTACTGTGTAAATGTCACTGGCAGGGAATGGGTTAACACTAGGGGCGATCAAAGGGTTAACTGTGTTCCCTGGATAGTGTTTCTTTTTTTTTTTTTCCAAAATCTTTTATTGAGAGAAAAGCAGATTACAGTGGGAAAATGAATCAAGGAGAAATACAGTTTCCATGTTTATAACAGAGATGACACGGAGAAAACATTTTAAGTACACAATCTAACATGAGCAGGTAGGTGTAGGGAGCAAACTTGATGTAGGTGAAGAAGGCAAATAAGGAGTCAAAGCTGTAAGTATATACGTAGATAATCAGTAGGTATTTCTCTTAGGACAGATGTGCCGTTGTAGTTAACTTATTACATATGTGAGTAACACGTAAGGAGTGTATCAGGGATTGTAGGTTTAAGATGCATGTTTGCTGGGTTCTGCCCCTTTTATCTGCAATTTAGGAGTTGATTTCGCTCTCTTAATCTTCTCGAACCACCCTTGCGGCCAGCGCATTCGGGTTATGCGTCAGGAAGGGTGAGAGCAATGGAGGAGGGGGGGGGTAGGGAGAGGGGTAAACGTAACTCTGTCTACTTTTTAGGTCTATGATAGTGGGAGAGGGTCTTGTCTATAGGAAGGGCATATTAAGTGTTTGTTATGTTCCTGTAAACGTCTGAGAACTTAAAGGAGATCCAGTCAGCCCAGATTTTTGTTTATTTGGTAGGTGAGTCATTGGCTGGATAGTGTTTCTAACTGTGTGGGGCTGGGCTGAGTGGGGGAGGAGAGTGATCGCGGCTCCCATATACAGGGAGCATACGATCACACTCCTTCTACCCTGTCAGAATGGAGAGCCATTGACTACACACACAGATCTGAGTTCTGTCACTGCGGGGAAGCGATCGCGGGTAGCCAGCAGACATCGAGCCCACCCTACCCGCTCCCTTGCTCCCCCTCTACACAGTGAGCATGCACGCCCACGATCCACAATCTCACAGCCGCTGTCAGGTGACGGCGATATGTGATATCGAGCCATGTTGCCGCCGTCAATCCACGGCGGACGGGCGACAATTGGTTAAAAATATATAGATTTTGATCATTACGTGCATAGCCAGCCCAATGTATTGCATAACCTTAAAGTGGATCTTCACTGCATCTGCACACCACAAACCAAAAACAGTATTTAATGCATTTTTAACATTCAAAGCAAACCCCACCCATCCATTCATGTCTCTATAATTTATTTTGTTGAGAAATCACTTTGAAAGACACCCCTGGCATTTCTGGCTGTGGCCATCTTGAGTAAGGGCAAACAAAAATGTAGCATTTACTTCCTGGAATCCATTTGCCCTTAGCTCAAGCATTATGCAGGAGAGTGTGCTTCGCTGAGAACACCCCACGTCCTCTCTTCACCTCCTGAAGAATCCTAGGTTGTATGACATCATTTGCCTAGGCAAGAAACCAGGTAGTAACTGAAGAAATGTAAAAAAAAAGTTTAAAACAAGTAAAGATTATATACTTTTCTATCTATTTACTAATGCTAGCAGCATGAGGATTACAAAAAAAAATAAATTTTGTTTGGGAGAGTGAAGTTTTACTTTCCAACACATGCTGTCACAAGTATTGCAATAGTTCTAAGCATGTATTTACTCAATGAAGATCACTGACAATGTATATGTTGATATTCATCTTCTGGAAATTGTACAGGAGTAAATTTGATGTTTGAAGTGACACATCATACAAAAAATCCAATACCAGTTAGTTATTTTTCTTAACACCAGGACTGGGTTGGGATGGGACCAGTACAAATAATTAGACATGTGCATGACGAAAAATTTGTTTTGTTTAGTTTTGTTAATCAAGTTATTTCATTTCGTTAAATTCGGTTGACTCGTTGAATTTGTAATTGGGATTCTCATTTGGAATTCGTTTTACGTCTTTTTCAAATTTTTTTCGAATTTACCGTTTTTCGATTCAAAGCAATCTAATCAATACATTTTGAATCGGCCGAATTGAAAACTTTTAGATTTTTTTTTTTTTGATTCGAATGTGGCAAATTGAACAGACAAAAGAAAAACTTCATCAAATGATTACAATGACTCTTTAAGTCACCTTTGGCATAACTAAAACAGCAGTATTTTGAAATGGTACTCTAATAACACGCACAGTCTTTGATTTCAGAAACATGTTTGCAATTTGAAATTTCAATTCCAATTTTGGAAATTCGGACTAATTTTGTTTTGTTATTCGGAGCATTCAATAAACGTTGTTTATACTGTAATTCGGGTATTCGGATACTGTATATCAGAATCTTTGAATAATAAAAAAAATTGTCTATGGAACGAACTGCACATTTTTAGTCTACAAATAAAACATGTTGGGCTGGTGGCCATGGATGGAGATATTTTCACATTTAGACCTCAATCAAAAGCCCCGTACACACGGGCCGAATATTGGACAAAATCAGCCGGTACAGTAGATACCTGCCGACATTCGACCCATGGGTACAGGTCCTTGATCTCACGAATGGCTTCTTCCGAATGAGCTTGTTGGAAAACCAACAGCTGATTTAAATACAATCAGCCAATGGCTGCAAGCTCTGGCAAGGGTGTTCTGGTGGGGGGGCGGTTCCCCTATCAGATAACAATAGCTCAGCGGGGAGATTGCTGGACTAAAATCACATCGTTAGTACAGCAACCTCTTCCAGAGCTTCTCAGTTACTGTGTTTACCAGACTTAAGTGGGACTCACGGTCAGTGACAGCTACCGTATGTTTAATAGTTCTCTTCACCCTGTCTGCCCACTCAGACCTGTGATCACCTGGTAGAGGGAAATCTTACAGAAACATAGGCATGTGCACAGGGTGTGCCAGGTGTGCCCAGGCACACCCTAATCACTCTGTGCAGCACAGATTCCCACAATTGCCCCCCCCCCATTTCCTCCCGTAGCGCTTTCAACTTTTCTCCTCTCCTCTCCCACTGGTTGCTGCTGCTAGCACACAAGGGGGATGTTTTAGGATGAGTGGGGAAATGGGCCAGTAAATATGTAATTTACCAACCCCTTCCTTTTCTAAATGAACACAGTGAGTGATCGGTAGCATGTGTTTGAGCTTTGGGGTGCACACCCTAATGCAATAGGCTGCGCACACCTATGTCCAGAAAGGACTATTTTGTAGCTCTGAGAAGTTATATGTACAAATGCAGAGAGCTGCAAAAGAAGTCAGTGCTGAAAGAATGCAAAACTGTAAAATGCGTTGTATTCCATTATTACTGTAAACTAAAATATTAGTAAAGATTATTGGTGATGATGGCATGTGTTTTTTTTTTTAAATCAGAATTGATTATGTTAACCGTATTTACATTATGTGTGTACTTTTGCAATATATAGTATAGTATATAGAAATAGTGACTGATCTGCCAAATACCCCCCCTTCGCCCCCCTGTGATGGGCACAGTGAAGCTGTATTTGATGGGCACAGGTGAGGCTGTATTTGATGGGCACAGGTGAAGCTGTATTTGATGGGCACAGGTGAAGCTGTATATGATGGGCACAGGTGAGGCTGTATTGATTGGCACTGGTGAAGCTATATTTGATGGGCGCTGCTGAGGCTGCATTTGATTGGCGCTGATCAGGCTGCAATTCATTGGCTCTGTTCAGGCTGGGCAGGGAAAAGGGGGTAGAGTCAGGAGTGGAGCCGAGGGGAGGCGGCAAAATGAGGTTGTGAGAAATACTAGGGTGTGAAAAATACTTGCACCGGCCCTGGTCACCGATGACAGTGGCACTCATTGCGAATTGCACTTTTATTGGTCCACAGGAAACTGTTCCTACCATGGAAAGTCAAGTCGGTTGTGCTTCCCTTGCTTGTCAAAAATTTCCAGTGCTCACCTCCATAGCACCTAACACTAACCAACAACCCATGAATGTAACCCCTATGATCCCAAATCTTAACTATATCCCTAATCTCTAATCCCTCAACCCTAAACCTAACAAGGCAAAGGAGCACAGCCACTCTTATCAATCCCTATCCATGCCACTATACTTACTTCACTTACACTTAGATCATCCTGCTAATGGGTTCCACATTAAATATTTATTAAATACATAGCAGTCTTTAGTCCTAGATTTCTCAACTGAAATGTTGTGCATTTAATAAAGATTTGATGTGGAGCCATTCAGATTGCTGCTGTCTTGAATCTGTAAATCCCCAATCTAACTGCTATGCCAGTATTTTGCAATGGCCTACAGATTTCAGTTCACTCATATAATGGGCCACATATGCCTGTGCCCATGCCTTATTCTGTACAAATCATCGTCCAAAGGTGGGTTTGACTCTATTGTGATCACTATTTTTGACTTGACAGCTGTTGCTGCTCTCCTGTGCTGCCTAGTATACATTTTGTATACAGGTGGTCCCCGGGTTACAAACATCCAACTTACAAATGACTCCTACTTACAAATGGAGGGATACAACAGGAAGTGAGAGGAAATCTCCCCCTAGGAAGGGAAATTCACTCCTGTAAGAGTTATTATGGGAAAAAGGTGTCTCCACGGATGCTTTATCACCAGTCCTTGTTTCCACAACAACCCAAAATGTTAAAAATCCAATTGTCACAGGGACAGAAAGTAAGGTAAAAATCTTCAGAACAGGGGCACAGACAGCAAAACAAACATTTCAGGGGTGTTACCCCTTCCCTATGCTATACAAAAAACTTAAAAATATTTTTTTTGGCTGGAGCTACACTTAAAAAATGTACCTGTTCTGACTTACATACAAATTCAACTTAAGAACAAACCTACAGACCCTATCTTGTTTGTAACCCGGGGACCGCCTGTATTGAGGCTTTATATATTTCACACTGTACTGCTCCTCTCCTATGCTTTAACATATGCGTAGTATATAAGTCCCCAGAGATGCAATGCCATCAGTGACAGCTACCAATCCCTAGATTCAATACAATAAGAAAAAACCCTTTGTTGTGGGACTTTAAAGGTAGCGACACAGTACAACATCTATATAAAAAATCATATTTTATTTATACAAATAGATAAAAAGGGTATTGAAACCCTTGAACATATAACTGATGTCAGATAATAAGCCTGTAGTTACAGAAACATATATAAATATAAATATATTGTTTTTGTTACATTCCACAATCCAACATATGGGAAAATGCCCTGTGTAGCACCCTCTAGTGTGCTACTAGTGTGCTACTAGTGTCAGTGTAGGCAAATCTATGTTTTAACTCATAATTAACTTGCGAGTCTAAATTGGGTCAGGGTTTACTGCAAGTCAGGCTGGATGACTCATACAGGCAGGCCTCTGGTGCTTTTCCCTGGTTCTAGAAACTAGGAGAAATTTCTAGAAGCTGGAGGGCAGAGGCCGGGAGGGTTGATCTGCATACTTAGGGGAGCTTGGCCAATCCCCAGGCAGTGGGCCTGGCGGGGTGGCTAAGCCAGCCCTTAAATATGTAGTCATGCCAGCAAGGAGTTGGGTGGAAGATGGAGTGCTGAGGAGACTGTTGGTGGTCTTGGAGGGGAGCCCCTCATTTGGGGGGGGGGGGGGGGGCTCTGCCTCACACTGAAGATTGGGCTGGCTTGGGAGGATCCTGACAGCAGTGCCGTTTGAAAATAATCTTACCTAAGAAGCATCAGGAGCAAGGAGGACAGTATGAGTACATCAGCACACCTAGGGAATCACAAGAGCTAAGACTGCCACATACAGTATGGCAAGCCTTTCTGGAAGACAGCATTGTGCTTAACCATTCCTGTCCCTTGCATCGGGAGATCTTCAGAGCAGCCAGATGGGCTGATGAATAAGCAGCCAGGTGGGCAGATAGTACAGCTGGGACCAGTGTCTACATTGGAGTTGGAGATACAAGATACTCCGGTATGCAGCCTACACCACTTTGTGCTGCTTTCTAAGGGACTGAGCGTTCCTAGTCCTTAAAGGGGAGTTCCAGTCAGGAAAAAAAATAAAATAAAAGTCAGCAGCTACAAATACTGTAGCTGCTGACTTTTAACATAAGGACACTTACCTGTCCAGGGATCCCATGTTGTCGGCACCCTGAGCCAATTTGTCAATCGGCTTTGGGTGCAGGTGATGGTATTGTAAGTAAGGGAAACCGGCAGTGAAGCCTTTAAGCGTCACAGGCAGTTTCCTACTGCGCATTTGCAAGTTGCGCTGCACTTTCTGAATGGTCCCGCCATCTTCTGGGACCTGTGTGTGTCCCGGAAGGCAGCGGGGAGGAAGGAGGAAGGGCAGGAAATGCTCAGAGATCGCCGTGGTGATCTTACCTGGAAGTTGGAGCCTGTACCTGTCAAAACCCCTTCCCCCAAAAAGTGCCATATGTGACAGTGGGGGGGGTTCGCGAACAAGCGGAGCTTCCCCTTTTGGGTGGAGCTCCGCTTTAAGAGGCTCTTACATCTTTGATTATCAGAGACTGTCAGCATTCAGGAGGAGGATCATTCTGGAGCGTGTATATAGGGAGGAAGTTGTCCCTGTTATTGTTGCAATCAAGCTGGGCATCCCATAATTCACATTCCCCATCCAAGTTATTACAACTAATAAACAACAAAAACCAAGCTCAAAGTCTGTTCCTTGTGCCTGGATGGAAGTGGAAAATTCTTGTCGTCTTGCTATTCAGGAGTAGGGAAACCAGTCATCTGCAACCCCTGCAGGGGTAGTGCTACATAGGTTTCCACTCTTTTATTTACATTTCTCTATGAAGAATATATTTAGATATTTCCGAGCAAGGTGCATTAGCACACTTGTCAAATTAATTTACCAATAGATCACCTCTGTCCAAACATATCAGATCTTTCATCCATTAAACTGGGCATATTGCACCGAACCCAGTACTGTGGATACTTATATTCCACATTGAATTCCCCTTGGCATTAACTAGAAGCCTCTTTTATAATTAGAATGTTGGCTTGCTTAATAACAATCTCTGTATGGTGAAGGAATGGGTTTTCCTTCCAGTACATTTGATAAAGTGTGATAACATGTTGCTATATTTAGTTATGGTTATGTGAAACTGGGGAAATAAACAGTCCATATGTCCAGTGACAAAAATGGCCGTCCATCCTGCAGCAGAGCGTAGAATTATTGCTCCAGGCCAGCCTTTCTTAATCCTTTTAAAAAAAGAGGAGCCCTTGATACAAATTTCAGGCCCCAGGGAACTTCTGATAATAATTACTATATCTACAGCTCAGGTTAAGATATGAGAGTAAATAAAAGAATAATGAATGCTCCTTTCATTGGTAGTCGCTTTAATCGCTTGCCATCTGGAGTATGTATATATACACCATCAAATGGGAGCGGTTATATCCGGATCATGGCTGCAGCCTCAATTCTGGTATCATTCTTAAGATCAAGTGATGGGCTTCCTTATAAAAATGATCAGAAAGGCTCTACAGTTGCCCGATCTTACAGGTGGTGGTAGGGGGTTCCCATTCATCGCCTTTCCCACGCTCTCCAGTACCACCAGGGAGCCAAGGACTGGTGCGACCTGTTGCATCAGATGCCCTAGGAAGAGTAGGAAGACTAGGAAGTGACAGGGATTTTGTCACCTCCAGTTTCGGTTTATTTGTTTACAAGCCGTTATCAGCTTGGTTTGCTTGGCTGCTTTGAAGGGCAGAGAAGACATCTGGGGTCTAATAGACCCCAGACCTCCCCCTAAAGAGAGACATGGCCCGTGTTATCACAAGGAATGTTGTTCATCCCTTGTGATAGCAATAAAGAAAAATAAATAATTAAAGAGATAGTGAAAAAAATAATTTAAATAAAATAAATAATAACATTTAAAAAAATGTCCAGCCATGATTACTCGCAAATGCAAATGCTTTTGTAGGTCCTGCATGCATATATAAACGGCGATTGCACCGTGAATGTTACAGTGAGAGCAATAATTCTAGCATCAAACGTCCTCTGTAACTCCAAACTGGTGACCTGTAAAGGTTTGTAAAGCTTCGTCTATGGAAAATTTAATGTACCATAGTTTGTCGCCATTCCATGGGCGTGCACAATTGTAAAGTGTGACATATTAGGTATCTATTTACTTGGCATAACATCATCTTTTGTATATTACCAAATGTGTGTTTGATAAACCACTGCGCAAACATCATGTGGCATAACAAAATTGCATCATCCACCATTTTATTCTCTAGGGACTTTGCTTTCAGATGTATGGGAGAAATGTCAGAATTGGCCCAAACATCAAATGGTTAGAGAATGTCCCTTAAATTGGTGGTCAGTGGAAAGATTACTCCTTGAATTGATAATTAGTATGAAGAATTCCCCCATTACAGATACAGTAGTTAAAAAAAAAAAAATAGTGTCAGTGGTTATTTATCCGAGAATCAGAAATTGTTAGCTGGTCAAGGAACCCCTAGCAACACCTGGAAGAACCCTAGTTGGGAAAGGCTGCTACTACTTATCACATCTTGTGGACCGGAATTTGAGAAACACTGACCTAAATGATTGCAATAAACTTAACCTAGTAATATAGATATTACTTTTTGTTTCTATATATACTCACCCCAAACAATCTATGCCATGATATATCAGAGATGAAAATGTTGCTTTCAACTTATAATACACCAGAAAATTGCCATCAAATACAACCAAGTCTTGAGGAAAGTCTTCTCCCAGAGGTTGCTAGGGGTTTCTTAAACTGGCAGATTAACCTCCCAACTGATGGTATCTCCATGGTTCATGGCCCAGCGCCACTAACAAAGCTTCCAGCATGACAACAATGATCTGTCTAGCTGACCACCAACATGAGGCATCATTCTTTCTACTGACCACCAATGTAAGGAGATATTCTTCCTACGGACTTCCAATATAAGGGGGCATGCTTTCTACTGAAAACCATTGCAATGAGGGCATTCTTCCTACTGTCCATCAATTCTAAGGGGCATTCTTTCAACTGACCACCAATGTAAAGGGACATTCTTCCTACTGACCACCAATATAAGTGACTGTCAGTCAGCAGCTCTCTGCTTTGCCCCTCCAGCACTCACTGGAGCGCTGAGATGTGGAGAGAGTGGGAGGGGCTGGCTCAGTCTCCCAGAGGCTCGCTGGGAGGCTGAGCCAGCTACCAGCCCAGGATGAGTGAATCCTGACTGTAAAGTTGGAATTGATCCAGCGCCTGGACTGGCTGAGTGACGGCAGCGGACAGTGGGCTTTAGCCTGCTGTTGGCTAAAACTGGGTCAAAGGAGTGCAGAATGAACTCCACTCTGTGATCCATAGGAAAAGTAGGGCCAAAAAAGCTTTTGCCATACTTCTCCTTTAACACTTGACCTCCGGAAGATTTACCCCCCTTCATGACCAGGACATTTTTTGCAATATGGCACTGTGTTACTTTAACTGACAATTGCGCGGCCATGCAACACTGTACCCGAATGAAATGTGTAATTTTTTCCAACAAATAGAGCTTTCTTTTGGTGGTATTTGATGACCTCTGCATTTTTTATTTTTTGCGCTATAAACAAAAAAAGTGACAATTTTAAAAAAGAAAAATAATAATTTTTACTTTCTGCTATAAAACACATCCAATACATTTAAAAAAAAAAAAAAAATCAAATTTCTTTATCATTTTAGACCTATATGTATTCTGTTACATATTCTTGGTGAATAAAAAATCCCAATAAGTGTATATTGATTGGTTTTCACAAATGTCACAACGTACCGGCGCGTTAACAGTCAATTTCATTGTGTCACGGTATAACGTTTTTTACAGGACCAGTACTTCCCCCCATTTAGAAGGCCTCCAGTTCA
>BLSH010002283.1:951569-962119 GCA_018402905.1 Glandirana rugosa
TAAATATATATATATATATATATATATATATATATATATATATATATATACTAGTAATGGTGGCAATCAGGGACTTATAGTGGGACTGCGATATTGCTGCAGTCTGAGACTTAACTGACACTTTGTGGGAACCATTGACACTAATACAGTGATCAAAAAATATGCTAAAAATATGCGCTGTCACTGTACTAATGGCACTGGCTAAGAAGGGGTTAAACATCTAGGGAAATCAGGGTTACCAGTGTTTGTGTTTTGTGTGGTGCTTTTACTAAGGGAACTGATAGTTCTTATTCTCTGGGTTGCAGGGACACAAAATCCATCACTTTCCCCCTGTCAGAACGGAACTCTGTCTTGTTTATATAGACAGGGCTCTGTTTCGGTGTCACTGCCCGATGATCAGTGGGTGCCGGAAGTCTCGGATCATGTACTAAGTATGTGATCTGGCGCAGCGCGGCCGCCCTGCTGCAGAATATGTACAGTGGGTGTTCTGCAAGTGGTTAAGCATTGACAATAAACCCTAGAAGCTGATTGGTTACTATGGAGAGCTACAACATATTCTATGTGCACCAGTTTTAGTACATGTCCCCTATAGTCTCCCAGCCATCTGTCAACCACCCTCTGAAAGGTAATTCCCTGCAGATCACTTTTCAGAAGGATGACAAGGGCTGCCACATGTCTGAATGAGCCCTTAAGTGGGCAAACATCCCACTGATTGCCACTGTAAGAGGCATTCTTCCTAATGACCCCCAAAGGAATAATTTTAGGAGGGTTTTCCTGAGACCTTAGTGTTATTTTAAGGTTTCCTTTGGGGTAAAAGGGTGAAGAAATGCTCGTCTAGAAGTTCTGTGATTGGATCAGGATGGTCAGATGTCTCATCACTTGCCTTCCCCATACCTGCCTGCCTTGTGCTCTGTCATTACCATCTGCTTCTTCCATAACCCTGACTTAGGATGGCAGTAAATTATAATGTGTGCTCCCTTGATAATGAAGAAAGCAGTGCAGCTACACAATATAACACAAAGTGTGTCAAAGGTGGCTGAACACAACAGGTGTCATGGCTGGGACTGTGCTAAGCACCTTCCCTGCCTATTCATCTTCTTCACATTGCACCTTCATTTCTTCCCAGCCTGCCTGTATGGCATAACCAGAAGGGCAGGCAGAGCTGGCATAGCTATTAATGAGGATTTAACTGGCACACAGAGGTGACAGTTGCTGTCCCCCATCCCCTGGACCTCTCCATGCTCTGCACTCCTCTTCCCTCCTCCTCCTCCTGCACACTCCATCTCTCCATCCCTCCTTCTCCTCCTCCTCCTCCTGCAGGTCCCTCCTCTCCTCCAGCGGCAGTACCACGGTGATCGCTCGCTGTCCCTCACCTCCATCAGCATCTCTTCCAGCATCGCACCCCCAAAATACAGAAAGCCATTGAAGAGGGGGGGCTGCTGGTCCCGATTCGGGGTGATCAGCGCCTGGCACTCATCGCCCGTCCCGGCTTCTGTGTCTGGAATAGCTGTGAACTTTACCCATAGGACCGGCTGGCTGCGGACCGCAGGTAAGGTGGGTCGGGGGTGCCCGAATATAGGGGGTCGGGGGGATGGAGCCGGCTTCATCTATTCTATGCAGAGACGGGCTCATCAGCGCCTGTGCAACAGTGTAGATGGGCACATTGTGTGCCAGTGCGTGCTTGTGTGCCCATAGGTGCAGGTATATGTGTGTGGTCATGGATGGAGTTGTATATGTGTGTGCCTAGGGATGGAGGTGTATATGTGCCCAGGGATGCAGGTGTATGTGTGTGTGTGCCCATAGGTGCAGGTATATGTGTGTGGTCATGGATGGAGGTGTATATGTGTGTGGTCATGGATGGAGGTGTATATGTGTATGCCCAGGGATGGAGGTGTATATGTGTATGCCCAGGGATGGAGGTGTATATGTGTATGCCCAGGGATGGAGGTGTATATGTGTATGCCCAGGGATGGAGGTGTATATGTGTATGCCCAGGGATGGAGGTGTATATGTGTGCCCAGGGATGGAGGTGTATACGTGTGCCCAGGGATGCAGGTGTATGTGTGTGCACAGAGATGGAGGTGTATATGTGCCCAGGGATGGAGGTGTATGTGTGTGCCCATGGATGGAGGTGTATGTGTGTGCCCAGGGATGGAGGTGTATATATGCCTAGGGATGGAGGTGAATATGTGCGCCCAGGGATGCAGGTGTATGTGTGTGTGCCCATAGGTGCAGGTATATGTGTGTGCTCATGGATGGAGGTGTATGTTTGCCCAGGGGTGGAGGTGTATGTGTGTGCCCATCGATGGAAGTGTATGTGTCCCCAGGGATGAAGGTGTATTTGTGTGCCCATGGATGGAGGTGTATATGTATGTGCCCATAGGTGCAGGTATATGTGTGTGCCCATGGATGGAGGTTTATGTGTGTGTGCCCAGGGATGGAGGTGTATGGGTGCCCAGGGATGGATGTGTATATGTGGGCCCATGGATAGAGATATATGTGTGCCCATGGATGGAGGTGTATGTGCACCCACATGGATGGAGGTGTATGTGCACCCATGGATGGAGGTGTATATGTGTGCGCCCATGGATACAGGGTATATGTGCCCATGGATGGAGGTGTATGTGCCCATGGATGGAGGTGTATGTGTGCCCAGGGATGGAGGTTACTTGTGCCCATGAATGGAGTTTTATGTGTGCCCATGGATGGAGGTGTATATGAGCCCATGGATGAAGGTGTATGTGTGCTCATTAATGGAGGTGTATGTATGCCCATGGATGGAGGTGTATGTGTGCCCAGGGATGGAGGTGTATGTATGTGCCAATGGATAGGTGGTGTATATGTTTGTGCCCATAGGTGCAGGTATATGTGTGTGCCCATGGGTAGGGGGTGTATATGTGTGTGCCCCTGGATTGAGGTGTATGGGGATGCATGTGTACAGATGGATGGAGGTATAGGTGTGAGCCCATGGATGGGGGTGTATATGTGTACCCATGGATGGAGGTGTATGTCTATACCAATGGATAGAGGTGTATGTAGTGCCATCACTGGTGCCAGGGAGATGACAGATCACTGTGACTGTATAATCCAGAAGCCAGCCTAAAATGTGACTGGACTATTGTCTCACCTGTGTCAATGTACTGCAATCACTATATACCTGTCATCCTGCATTTCCATGCCCAGCCTTGTACTCAGCATAATAGATGATCCTGGCATGATTGATGCACACTCTACCTGGATAGATCTGATTGTTATGTTGGGAATATTGATGACATAACAGGAAACCTTGTATGACAGTCATCATCAGTGTGACATCATCTTCCAGCTCACCTGCTCCTCGACATGTCATGCTGCTATAAAATAATAAAAAGCTCATTAAAAAGTACACCATATGTATTGGCAGCAGGCTGTGAATGCTGGGATCTAACACACACTAACATGGTGTTAATGACCTGAAGTTTGGCTCACACCATGTTCTCACACATGGTACACTGACACTGGGTGACTTTCTGTATTTTCAGCAAAGTATGTCACATCTGTCATAACAGTTAATGATATAAATATCAATAGATTTGCCATATTGTTAGTTGTATCTCGCAATTGATAGGTTAATGGTGGTGGTTGTTGCAATATAGTAAAACAAAAAAGAAATAATAATTCTGACTGCTTTAGTAACCCAATATCTATTTTCTTTCTTATTAGGGATTTAAAAATATCAAGGAAAATTGTAGCTCATTAAACATAAATTACTATTATATAGGTGTCTAAAAATATGCCTATCTATGCTAGATCTTTCTGCCAGGGAAATTCAGCGTGAAAAAAGCTCATTCTGGTGCATAATTATGAGCGTTTATGCAGTTTTACAGGCGTATGGCATTTGGAAAGGTATATATGTAAGCTCATTTGGGTTGATTTACTAAAGGCAAATAGACTGTGCACATTGCAAAGTGCGGTTGCACTCTGCAATTGCAGTTGCTCCAGAGCTTAGTAAATGAGCAGAAGCTTTACTGACTTCCATCGTCCAATCATGTGCAAGCAAAAATACTGTTTTTTTTTTCATTTCCTTGCACGTGATTGGTTATTCTTTGCAATGTGAAGCTTTACCTCATTTACTAATCTCTGGAGCAACTGCACTATGCAAAGTGCACAGTCTATTTGCTTTTAGTAAATCAACCCCATTGTCTTGGCTAGAATATTTATTTATTCTGGCCAATGGAATTTATGTGATGTCATTTTTCTGAACACAGGTTTGGGGCATTTTTTTTTGTGCGCCCTGAACACTTCTCTGAAATATGAACAATGTGCATGGACACATCAAACAATGTTGCGTACAGAGTCATAAAAAAAAAAAAATGCCTCTTAAGGCCCGTACACATGATCCGAAAATCAGACGAAAAACACAGCTTACGATGCGATTGTATGATAATTGGATCGTTAGTACACAGTTTACGTGAGCCGATCATGACAGTTCATCCGATAATATCCGATCGGACATGTATGAAAATTTTGAACGTATGTTAATACATCGTACGATTTTCTTTTAATCAGTACAGCTGTCGTCCGAATATACAATACAAATACACTACAACATATGACATCACTTCCGATTTTTTATTCTGTCCTATGAGAATTTTCGTGACTTTAGTTGTACACTCTTCCGATTCGATGTGAGATTAGCATGCAAAAAAAAATGGACGATCTGTCGTCCGATTTTCGGACCGTGTGTACAGGGCTTTAGGCTACAGGCACAAGACCATAGGAAGTTTACTGATCACATAGCCATGGGTTTTCTGGTGGAAAAGTTCCTGCTTAAATGATCAGTAAAGTGCTTGTGTTTACATGCGTTCTTTATCCTTCTGCACTGTTTTCAATCCCAGAATGCACTTTGTACATCAGTGTATATGCGTATACATGTATCGACACGCCTATGCACATAAAACAGTTAGAGATTTTTGGTTACAGATCTGACTGCAACTTGTGCATGTTCAAATGAATATAAACACCCACATTGAGATCCATCAAGGGTTGATTTACTAAAGTCAAATAGTCTGTGCACCTTGCAAAGTGCAGTTGATCCAGAGCTTAGTAATTGACTAGAAGCTCTGCTGATTTCCATCATCCAATCATGTGCAAGAAAAAATACAGTTTTTTTAATTTTCCTTGCATGTGATTGGGTGCTCTTTGCAAAGTGAAGCTTTGGAGCAACTGCACTTGCAGAGTGCACTATTTGCCTGTTGTAAATCAGCCCCTTTGCAATGCATTTTTTTTATCCGTGTGAATGTACCCTAAAAGCAGCTTTTTTTTCTGCCCGTGTGTGTCAAAGTATATACATAATGAGTACTGGGTAGCCCCTGGTCACTCAATCTCAAGCAATTCATTTACCTGTAGCCCAAATAGTGTGCAATGTTTTCCAAGCAATCCATTATGTATTCAAATAGCTGAGCATTAGTGATATTGGTTCAATGTTTATTATATCTGTTTATTATGAAAAAATTACTGTACAACAAATAAGTACCCCCTGAACCCACAGGCAGTACCCCCTGAACCCATGGGCAGTACCCCCTACAATACACATAACATGGGTCAGCTTATGATTTACACCGTATTCATTGTAAAACAATAATATGCCAATTGTTTTGTATTCATTTAACGTATCTACATTCCAACATGTATATTCAACAAAAACAAACGTCATTCTTGATGACTGTCGTGTAGGTTTTTGTGGCTTTGGTTATTCTTCTTATATTTATTATTTGAGAATGTTCTCCTGAAGTAGTGAGTAAGAAAGTAACCATGGAGTTGAACATGCATTTCATGCAATTCAGTCTGTTTGCCATTCATATGCATGAATAGATACCTAAAGCTAGAGACTGGGGGGTTGATTTACTAAAGGCAAAAAGACAATTTGCAAGTGCATTTGCCCCTGAGCTTAGTAAATGAGCAGAAGCCCTGCTGGCTTTCATCATCCAATCATTTACAAGCAAAAATTTTGTTTTTCTTAAATGTTCCTTGGGTATTCGTTGCAAAGTAAAGCCTTATTTACTAAGCTCTGGCGCAACTGCACTTGCAGAGGGCACCTGCACTTTGCGAAGTGCACAGTCTATTTGCCTTCAGTAAATCAACCCCTGTATATCAGGGACATTTAGGCTGCATTCACATATCTGTGGATAGTTTCTTGCATTCAAAGGTGACTAAACACCACTTCTGGACAGAACTCTTTGTACTATGGCCACATGTAAACTGGCCAATCGGCTGCAGCCAATTTGTGTGCGGCAAAAACTTTGCAGCGATGCTGGCCCCGGACATACACTAGCTGTGCCCAGGGTGGGTCATAGGCTTTATTCAGATGTAATCACTCAGATGAGAGGTTAAATTTGAACAGCGGCGCTGCCACCCATTGAATTGAATGAGTAAAAATCTGACTGCCACCACTGGCAGCTTCTGCTGTTTGCACTCTGTGTATGCAGGCAATTTTTACAGCCGCCAGCAAGAATCTACTGATTCCTGCTGGCGGCTGCCCCTGCAAGTTGCTTTTCACTCCACTGGTAAGAACTAGGGAAATCTCAAAAGTAAAGGGCCAGCTGTACTTTTTAAGAAACATTACTACCAGGGTCCTGGGACTTCCCCAGCCCTTATCAAAGGTACACCCCCTTTAGGATTTGCATTTAAAGCAGTATTAATTAACCTCCCTGGCAGTCTGATTATGTCAATATTTTGAATGTCAAAGCAATACATTGTTTTCCATGGAAATGTGTTGTTTTATATTGTAGGCCTGTAATTCTTAGGAATAACTCACTTAAATCAATCCAAACAAGAGTCTAATAGACATCCCGGGTATGATAAAGTTTGAAACACAAAATCATAAATTATAATATAATAAATTGTAAATAGTTATAAAAAATAATAATATAATAATTATAAATGTAATTCAATAATGTAATCAAACCAAAAACTCTGAAATTTGTACAAACAAATCACTGCTGTTCAATTCTGATGCCGGTGTTCCGTCAGATTATGCGACCCGTCATATCTTGTAACGGAAGTGATATTCCGTCGGCGCCATCTTGCTACACCCCGCACTCGGCCGCAGTAAGGATACAGCGAGGAGGTGGCAAGCGGACATCTTTTTACACCCACTGGAGCTTTGCATTTCAAAATTATTTGTAACAGTAAACGGAACTTATATAGTGACATACATACAGTATTTTAAAATCCATCAGACTGTTTTAATGTTGAATTGTAAAAGCAGCGGTGTTCTGTCAGATCAGCAAACCTGTGAGATCAGCAGGCTTGCCACTGCTTTTACAATTCAAAATTCAAAAGAGTTTTATGTATTTCTAAATACTGTATTTTATTATATAAGCTCAGTTTATTGTTACAAATAAGTGGGAGATGCAAAACTCCGGTGGGTGGAATAAATCCACTTCTCGCTGTATCCTTACTGTGGACGAGTGAGAGGTGTAACAAGATGGCGGCGACTGAACATCACTTCCTTTACAAGATATGACTGGTCGCATAATCTGACGGAACACCGGCATCTGCCGGAGGACATAGCGAGAGGACATCGGGGGATCGCAGGGACAAGGTAAGTAACACTACAGTGTAATCCAGAGTGTGGCTCGGGGTTATCGCTTTTGGTACTGAGAATGAACCCCGAGTCACACTCAGGATTACCGCCAAGAAGGTTAAAGCCAAAACCAAAAATGTAATATATTGCAGTTTACCAATCATTATAGCAGCTGCATTAGTTCATACTTTTTTAGGCTTTTTTTCCCCACAAATAGAGCTTTCTTTTGGTGGCATTTGATCACCTCTGCGTCATTTCTGATCACCGCTATAAACAAAAGAGGAGCAACAATTTTGCAAAAAAAAAAAAAACAAATTTCTTACAGTTTGCTAAATTACAAATACAAAAAAAAATATAAAAAACATTTTTTTCATCGGTTTTGGCTGATTTATATTCTTCCTCATATTTTTGGTAAAAAAAAATCACAATCGCGTTTATTGATTGGTTTGTGCAAAAGTGGCCGCGTTTACGGATGATGAGAATTCATTTCTGGGGTTTTTATTTATTTTTTATTTTTTACTAGTAATGGCAGTGATCTGCGATTTTTAGCGGTACTGCGATATTGTAACGGGCATGTCGGACATTTTTTACACTTTTTTGGGACCAATGACATTTATTCAGCGATCAGAAATTTAAATGTCCACTGATTACTGTGTAAATGTCATTGGCAGTGAAGGGGTTAACCTGCAGGGGGAGATCTAGGGGTTAACTGTGTTCCCTGGGTATGTTCTAACTGTGGGGGGGGGTTGGGCTACCATGGGCATAAGAGATCTAACTGATCCCAGTCACAGGGATCAGTAGATCTCCTATGCCCCCACTAACAGAGTGGGGAACTGCCGTGTTTACATCAGCGGTTCCCCGTTCTTTGGCTGTGGCTGCTCATCGCAGCTCGCCAGCGGACATCGGGTCTGCCCGAGCCGCGGGCACACTCCTCAGGAGGTGCCCCCTACCGGCCATCCGCAGATCGACGCTTTTTTACGGCGATTCGCGCTCAGCGTCTACACTGCCACCGTGAATACACGGCAGGTGGTGTGGAACCGGTTAGCCTCCATGTTTTGGAAAGCCTTGATAACAAAGGCCAAGATCTCGTGGATCATTTCTCTAAAGATCTTGATGAATAAAGTTTTCATTTGGTGGCTTTTTAAAATATTGCAGTTACTAAATAGTAGCTCATGGGACATCATGTGACCTCGTTTTCAGTTGATTTATTCCTTTGATGTCAATTGACAGTTGATAGTAAAGACAAGAGGCAAGAAAAATAGCAGCCAATCAAATTTAACTTTCATTTTTCTGGTCCTGGTTAGTAAACATGTTCAGAAATGTGTCGGATGGTGATTGATAGTTTTCTTTTTAGCTTTCCTGAGTAAGGATAAATGTACAATTGTGCTCATAAGTTTACATACCCTGGCAGAATTGATGATATTTTATTATTTTATGATTTAAAAAGAGTAAACACAGTTGATTGATAATAAATGGCTTCAGCCAAACACTAACCATGAGTGAAAGAAAAGTTTTGTGCTATCATTCATATTCTCTGAAAAATGGCCAAGAAATCATAAATTCTGCCAGGGTATGCAAACTTATGAGCACAACTGTATTTCATATTTCATTTGTTATCAAAATAAGAATGAAAAAACATACAAACAGGCAGAAACATATGAAGAGCCATGTACTTTTATAGCCATGTTTAAAGCGGAGTTCCACCCAAAAGTAGAACTTCTGCTTATCGGATGGGGGGACGGGAGACTCCACTTTAAAGCAGAAGTACAAGAAAAAAACGAAATAGGTTAAAGCAAAAAAACAATCTAAGATTAAAAAAAGAAACTTAACGGCCCACCAATTTATAAGGTACAATAAAAAACAACTTTTACATAGTCAGGTTGAAAAAAAGACACACGTCCATCTAGTTCAACCTATAAAAGAGAAAAAGAAAAAAAAAAACACATTTTGCTGCAATACTCACTGTCAATCCTTAGCTGTCACCACAATATTTATTTTCTACCACTAGATGCCCTTAATCTATTAGGTTGAATGATGGCTAGCATCAATCTACTTCCTCTAGGCCCAAGCTGACCCGCCCCCAACCAGTCATTGGACACTGAAGGAGAAGCAGCACAGCAGTGAGCTCATCTGTCACTCTGCTTTCTCATTCTATCAGCATGTTCCTTGATATCACAAGAACTGATTGCCTCCTTGTGCTGCTTCTCTCTCCCCCACTTTTCAGCTTTTGCCGCTTTGCTGTACAGGGGCTGCAAGAGGTTGATGCCAAGTCAAATTCAGGTGCTTATACACTGCTTGAATAATAAAAAAAAAAAATACATTTAATGATATATTAATGTTCACAGGGCTTCGCTAAAGTACAATTGAAGGCTGAACTTTTTTTTTGAATAGCATGGAGAGGGATTAGACACCTACAAGGATTTTATTGCTGTTAGTGCCCCTGAGATTCACCCTTTCAATTTGTCCTGTGTATCATTATCACCAAAAGTGAAAGAAAATGCCAATTTTGGGTTGTCCCCAGAACAGGAATAGAGGGGAAATCTTTCATTGTTAAAGCGGAGGTCCGGGCTAAAAAAAAAAATTAAAAGTCAGCAGCTACACATACAGTAGCTGCTGACTTTTAATATTAGGACACTTACCTGTCCTGGACTCCAGCCCTCCCCCTTCTCCTGTGGACAGAAATCTGTCCACAGGAAAAGGTGTGAAGGTCCTCAAGACCGGCCGCCTGCGCCGGCGACTGCAGTCTTCGGCCGAGGGAGGAGGGACGAGCGAGACGATGACCGGCGGACCGGTCATCGTCTCGCACCGTCTCGAGCGCGTACGCGCCATTCCACGGGCCGCACTTCGACATGACGAATGTGCAGGCCCAAGGGAATGGGCGCTACCTCCGCCGACGTGGGCAGGGGGCTAGGCTTCTAGCCGCCGCCCACGGCTGTAGCGACCTCAGGTCCTGTCCATTCACAGGATTATAATTTTCAGTCGT
>BLSH010002284.1:47438-57663 GCA_018402905.1 Glandirana rugosa
CTTCAAATAATCTCGGAGACCGAGATTAGTACACGAAGTTTTTTTTGTGGAGCAGGTGGGGGTGGTATCCTAAGGTACGTGGGTCGCAGGACTTTCCCCTTTTTTGAAGCACATGATTAGAGCCAGAGGCTCTAATAAACTTCAAAAGAGGGTAGGCTTGGGGTGCAGAGAGTGCGCCCCAATCCCACTCAATTGTGTGTTAATTTTCACTATTTTCACACTACCATTCCTCCCCGCCAATCAGGAGCCAGGTCATGAGACCTGTTTCCCGATTGGCCAAAGCGCCAGACAATCCTATTGGATGGCTGGTGCTGTGGAGTAGAGAGAGGAGATGCCTGACACTGGAGCCACTGCACGCACCGAGGAGGAGAAGGAGAGGAGACCACAGCCCCAGGCCCAGCCCTAGATCTGGTAGGTGCCTTACTCCTGGCAGCCCGATGGGGGAGGGGTGTTGTCAGTCACGTGCCGTGGTCGGGGGGGTTGGGTGGATCTCTGTATACTGAGCCATATACCCTATCTGTATACTGAGCTATATACCCTATCTGTATACTGAGCTATATACCCTGATCTGTATACTGAGCTATATACCCTATCTGTATGCTGAGCTATATACCATGATCTGTAATACTGAACTATATACCACAATCTGTATGCTGAGCTATATACCCTATCCGCCCTCTGTTGAAGTCGTGATGACGAAACGCATCAGAGCTTGACCCAGCGGCCAACGGAAGTCACGGGTGCGTGTCACCACCAGGAAGCGAGACGAACGGTCTGTGAGAGGAACGCACGGTCGGAGCACCCATGGAATGGTGATGCGATGCACCGTAGCAATTCGATTTTAAGCGATTTTTATTGATTGATCTTGTAAGTGTGTTATTGTGTGGGGGCATCCTTAATAAAATATAGACAGTATTATGCTATATTTGGCATTTTCTCTTGGATGTCCACCCTGGATTTTATCTGACACATGGAGCTACTGTGTGGAGGATTATTGGTTTTAATCTAATGCTTATGATAATACCAGCTCTGGTAAGTGCAGGTCTGAAGGGAGTGCTTCACGTGGTGCAGTTTGAGGTGTGTGGTGCACGTACATTACCGCAGGACTGTCTTCCACTCCTATTCTGTCTCTCCATCACCCCCTCCTCTTGGTGCTTGTATTTTATTTTTGGATGGACTCCGGACTTATTTACAGTCATATACCATGATCTGTATGCTGAGTTATATGCCCTGAGCTGTGATGCTGAACTTTATATACCCTGATCTGTGATGCTGAGCTATATACCCTGATCTGTGAGGCTGAGCTGTATACTCTGTCCTGTGATTCTGGGGCTGTATACTCTGTCATGTGAAGCTGGGGCTGTATACTCTGTCCTATGATGCTGGGGCTGTATACTCTATCCTGTGATCCCGGGGCTGTATGCTCTGTCCTGTGATTCTGAACTGTATACTCTGTCCTGTGATGCTGAGCTGTATACTCCTGTCCTGTGATGCTGAGCTGTATAGTCTGTCCTGTAATGCTGGGGCTGTATACTCTGTCCTGTGATGCTGAGCTGTATACTCTGTCCTGTGATTCTGGGGCTATATACTCTGTCCTGTGATGCTGGGGCTGTATACTCTGCCCTGTGATGCTGAGCTGTATATTCCTGACACTATGGGTGGAAGCAAGTGGAATACAGGGGAGTGACAGACGGAGTGGGTGGATTCTAAAAGGGGTAGGGCTTATGAGAAGTGGGAGGAGTCAAAAAGGAGGGGAAGGGTCTGGTGCCCCCCCCATTCTTAAAACTTCACCAGCCGCCACTGGTTAGCAACTAGCTCATTCACACCACATAAGGTGCAGATCAATGCATTGTAACGTACAGAAATGTTGTGAATGAGCCCCTGGTGTCTGTACTGTGTAAAGAAGCCCACACAAACCCAAAGAGATTAAATATTATGAATATAGTAGTAATTGTACTCTGGCCACCAGCAGTCAATAGTTCTAACCACTAAAACACACTGCAGCCTATGCTGTTCATTGATTATACGGTACATTGTGACTTGATACAAAATATTCTATGTTTGTTGTAGACCCATAAATGCATTTTTGTAGGTTTCCACACTGAAAACAGTTTTGTAGTCTTCTGTAACAAGGCATACATCCAACCACAAAGGTCACAGTCAGAGTATGCAGAATCCAGGTGGAAAAACTGTATCTTAGCATTCATAGGTGACACTAATGTCCTTCCCCAGGTGCAGGTGACAAACGTGCACACATATAAATGATGCAAGAGTTACAAAGAAGGGTGAGTCAGGCCTCCGCTCTAATGTTTTATGTATAATTTGTTGCTTGCACATAGATAAAATACTGGGAAATATGCCCATAAAACATTTCAAAGATGTGGGCGTGCCTCAAAGGAAACTGGAAGAACATTTTGCTGGAATGTGTTGCTACAGCCACCAACCGTCAGCATCTGCTATAAAATCTAGCTGTCAGTCTGTTTGAGAGATAATTAGAGTTATAGCTAGATAAAAGACTAAAATATGCTTAAAGCAGAACTAAACCCATCGATTTAAAGGTATTAAAAAACAGTTACTGGGAATGCTAAATGTCACATTTTCTTGTGCTCCCAATCAAACTGTGAAACCATTAAATGACTGGTGTCATAACTGATCCCATGTGCAGCACCATGGCAGTTGCAGATCAAACAGAGCATGGCAGCTTCCTTGGCTGAAAAGGATAGGAGGGTTTAGTTCCGCTTTAGGCCTCATTTACACCATACGTGTAAAAAAACTGATGGAAACTGATGCAGTGATACAAGTTTACATCAGTTTTCTTGCGCTTTTCAGTGAGTTTTATATATGTTGTAGATTCCAGCGCAGGAAAAATCTGCATGTGATACCAGAGCTGTTGTGTGAACAGGGCACATGGAGAACAATCGTTTTTTTTTGTACCCTTGCAGAACATGTGCAGAAAAATCAACGTCTCTGCACATTGTGTGAACTAGGCCTTAAAGGGACCCACATCAGAATTCCAAATAAGTCAAAATGCCAGTCTCCAGAAGCCTGCCTGTCCTACCTGTACAGTGCTAGAACACAGGGAGGCAGGAGACATTACGGGCTGGAGAACACAACTTTTCTATAACAGGGAACTAGTGTTGAAAATTGTTCAGAGCAGCCATTGTCAACTAAGGTTCTGTGAAACCCTAGGGTCATTCCAGAGGTTGCTAGGGGTACCTTGAGCTGTGGTTGATTGTTCAATCTGATGATGTAGTTCCAAGACCAACATTATTTGGCAAAGGACACCAATGACCTTTTTAGCTGTCTAAAAGGGTGGTATTCTGACCACCATTGAAGGGGTTCGTTCTACCAACTCAGTGGTCTTCAAACTGCAGCCCAGGAGCCGGATATGGCCCTTTGTTTGCCTTTATTTGGCCCTTGGGACACTATTCCTTCCGCTTTCTCCATGTGACACCAACAATGGGACATAATTCCTGCCACTGATACCAATTATGGGGCAGTGTTCCTTTACCTGATTTGAACCATGGGGCACATAATCCTTCTCCTAATACCAACATTGGAGCACTATTCTTTCCCCGGATATCAACAATAGGACATTATTCCTCTGACCAATACCAATAATGATTGTTTACTCCCATTGACGCCAGGGCGTTTTCTATTCACACTGGCCACAGTCTGGGTCCCCCAAAGTCGGGAAGGACAGTAAACTGGCCCTTTGTTTAGAAAGTTTGGAGACCCCTGTTCCCAATGATCATCAATATAAGGGACTTTTTCTATTGACCCCCAATAAAACTGGTTTTAGCAATGTAATTGTTTATGTAGTCATGTGCTCCCTCAAGAGTGGCTGATAGTTGTGGTCCACCTGCCCACTGCCCTCAATGACACGATTTCCACACACCCGGAGACACTGAACAGGCCGGTACATTGTTTTGTTGTTTATTTAGGGGTTGAATTTGGATAGGGATTAGGGATGACTGTGGGATGCCCAGTAATTGAACATGGGACCTTACTATGTACACTTCTAGTATATACACATCTTCTCCTCCAGCACACTATTTGCTGACCATAACTCTTCTCCTTTCCTCTCTCCAGCACACACTTGCTGACCGTTACACTGATTACTCCCTGGTCCGAAAGGAAATTCATCAGACCCCCATTACACTTCTTCTTCACCACAGCTAGCACATGGTGAGGCCTGCTGCAGCTGCCAGCAAAGCCTTGGGACCACCCTTTGTGGGTAAGAATTGCAGGTTTCCATCCATGAAACCATGGACCCTCTCTTGTGTAGCTAAGTATGTTGGTGCTAGCTGGGCCTTGGATGAACTACAACTCCCAGTCCATCCATCTTCCAGACCCATCCGGCCTGTCCTGCGGTCTAATGGCTCTCCTTCCCCTTGGTTGGTTCCTCCTGGCCTTTACAGACTGCTTGCTCTCCTCCCAGACTGTCTCAGCCTTCTCATCCAACTCCCAGGGGCCGTCACTTACCGACTATTTGGTGGATCCTTTAAACAGTTTCTTTCCATGTAGACCTCAGCTGCTCTCCTGCTTCCTTGTGCCACCCCAGGAGCCGACTCCTGCTCCTGGCTGCACCAAAGCCGAGGCCTCAGGTTCACCCCCCAGACTGGGGCTCCCCTCCTGAGCGAGACCTGATCCGCAGCTCCAGCTACATCCTCATCTGTTCCACCCAAAATTTCCTGACACATGCTGGCAGATTGCTGTGTTTAAGGAGGCCTGCCCCCTGCCAATCCAGATGGTGGATTGGTCAGTGCTCCTTGTCATACATCAGAAAGTGACACCTCCTCCTCCATCCCCTCTTCTAGAGCTTTCCCAGCTCAAAGGGGAGGAATCTCCAAGGGGTGTCCCTTCCCTCCATCTCCAGGCCCTCCCCTGAGCCACTTCCCAGCCCAGCTCAAAACATTCAGGCCTGCACCTACAGTCAGGCCTGACTAGATTTTTCCTCTCCTACCAAAAATCCACAAAAATAAAGCACCTACACTATGGGGGCGCTACATTTAATTATAAGCTATTTAGATACAGTACCATGGAAGGGAAAGAAGAACCCCTGGGAAGGGAGATGCAGGAGACACAGATGCTAGCAGTGTATACGTCTTTGGGTAGGACATAACAGCCACCTTGTAATTAGAACCTTGAATTTATACAAAGAGATGTGTACAAGTATAGTAAATCGGTGACATCTTGAAAATTCTATATTTATTCAAATTGTTTAGAGACCCAACATGGCATCTTTAAGAACCTTCATCTAACTAAAAAGCAGCAAATAAGCTGTTAAGAGCACACACTGACCTACCTTGCTTGCAATGATAAAGCAGTTATGAAAATCTAATGCCTGGCACCATCAGAAGCTGTGGGACTTACTTTCATAACACAGAACTTGTCCTCTTTTTATAATACTGTTACAAAATGGGAAAATGTTACAAAAAAACAAATGTTACAAAAAACAAAAAGGTCAACAATGTTGCAATGCAGTCAAATTGCACAGCCATGTGTAATGTTCACACAAATGCATTGAATTAGTGCCCAATCACACAGGGGCGACTTGCGCTCCGACTTGAGTCGCCTCAAGTCAACCCAAGTCGCTTGAAATTTGAAACCCCATTGAAATGAATGGGAGCCGTCTTAATGTACACTACGGAAGTCGGAGCTGTGACGAACGCGGGTATCCGATCCCTGCCCTCCTCACTAACTCGTGACAGAGGACCGGCTAATCTCACACCATGCTTGTCACTTACGTAACAATATCACTCTCAGCTGCAATCAGCACAAAGATTTTCCAGCTCACAATCCAGGTGCCAGCAGCCTGAGAGCGATTGTTACCGGGCTAATTTAAGCAATTCACCCTTTCACTGCCACCACCTCTTGAGACCGAGCAAGAGGACTCGTAATTTTAGCAATACCAATTATGATTTTAGAATAATCGCCTGTAACGCGCGCTGTCATCACAGACGGTATATTCAGATGATTTATACTAAACCGTAGCAATCTTCAAGGAACAGGTTCGTTATAGCTTGCATTAAGAGCTTTAGGGACAAGATTAACACTTTTCAGAATAAGGTTTAATAATGAAAAGGTCAAAATTGGTGCACACAAAATAATTACAGAAAAAGGGTGATTTAAAGCAGTAAAGACATAATATACAGCAGCAAAGAGATAAGGCAGAATTGAAGGGAGAAAGATACTTGCAGTTAATGTCCTTGATTGAACAGAGATTTGTTGATGAGTCAAACGGGTTCTCAGATGTTTTTATTTGATGGTAAAAGGAGAAATTAGAACTGTCCTGTCTATTCCCTATTTCTCTGGAAGCAAAGGGGTGGGACCGTATGCCCCTGACCACTCACAGGGGTAAGGAGGGTCTGTGGGCTGTCCGGGGCGGACCATGGAATAACGGCCCTCCCTGATATACAGTTTCTGTACCGATATTCATATTTGCCAATATGTACAAGGTGCATTCCTGAAACTGATGAATTATAGTCCAGTATTAATTTTGCATTCCAACAAGTCTAAACATGACAGGTTTCCATTATTTAATTAATCTAGGAGGAAGAAGTGTTACCAGAGGTTTCCCATTTGATCGGGCCTATGGGTGTTTGGGCTTAATTTGTTCAGTGTAAAATTCCGCATTCAAATATGTACTTTTTATTAAGATGTCATGTTCCTATTCGAATTTATGAATTCTGTGCATATTCTTATGTTTTGCATGAGGTATAGGGGTCTCTGGGAGGTCACTTTCTTCAGTGTCCCTTTTTTACGACCCTCATTAATTCTGAGCCTCTTTGATTCCATGCTCGGTAGGTTTAATAGGCGGCCTAGCAGAAACAAACATCCTGGGCTCATGTAGCTAAGAACTATTTCTTTTAAAGTGGCTGTTGGAATTCCATGCTGAAAAGGGAGGAGGGTGTGTGTGAGGTATTCTGCACTGGGTGTTTGTTAGACTAAAACTGTCATGGCTGATGTCTAAACAAAATGATTGACAGCTTTTCGTGTGTCCAGCACATGATATCATTACAATAGCGACTTCAGAAAATGTTCCTGCATGACTTCTAGGCGACTTCTATCCGACTTGTGCCCATAGAATTGAATAGAAGTTGCCTCCAAGTCGGATCCCCCATCTAAATGGAAGCAACTTTACAGTGAAAAGAAAAGAATTTATCTAGGGCAAACCCCTCCCTCCCTGCTCTGATTGGCCACAGGCAAAGTCGCCTGGCATCAAGTCGTGTTGTAAGTCGCCTGAAGTCGCGCTGATATTGTCTAGCAAAGTCGTGCTGAAGTCGGGTCGCCCCTGTGTGAATGCAGCCTTACAGTACATTTGGGAAAAGTCCTTTTTTTCCCTCATTTTGCTAGTCAGGTATTTTGAAAAAGAGCATGGCATCTAAAATGTATATCAAGACACATGATCACTTAAAGTGATTCTAAAGGCAATATTTAATGTAACAGACAAACATGTCATACGTTCCTGCTCTGTGCAATAGTTTTGGGCAAAGCAACCCTGATCCTCCTCTTCTCAGGTCCCTCACTGGCGTTCCTACCCCCTGCTGAGTGCACCCAAAGCAAGCTGCATGCTATGAGACACTCATGCATGCTCCCTCCTGAACTGGCTCTGTGTGTCCATTGACACACAAAGTGCAGCTCAAACCCACCCTCGTCCTTTGCTTACTGGCTGTAGTTGACATCAGTGGGAGCCTATCGCTCCCGCTGCCAACTCTCTAGGGTTCCCACTGCTGCCTCTCTGTGGAATGAGGAGGAAGAGACCCATTGCTCCTGTGCATATCACTGGATCACACTGGGGCTCAGGTAAGTATTTAGGATGGAAGCTGCATGGAGAAGGTTCTTACCTTAATGCACATGATGCATTAAAGTAAATCATTTTGTATTAATAGAACCACTTTAAGTGTGAATCAGCCCAGATTCCACCCAGAATAAATTTCCTTTCCAGCCATCTTCCTCTGAAAACACAAGCTTACATCAGGCTTTGGGTAGTATGAATTATTAGCTACATTCTTTAAAAAAAAAGGATGCTAAATCCTAATGTATGAAATAGCTTTGGTTCGGTTATTTTGAAAACTTTTCTGAATATATGTAAATTTTAAATGTATACAGATTAATTTATTTGCAGTGATTTCCTCTCACTTTGTGTTTTGGCTATGGAACAGGAAGTGAAGATAAATCTCCCCAATGGGATACAATAACCAGTACACGCCAATTATAACTGTCTGGAATTGTTGTATGCACATTGACTGTCAGAGTTTGCTCTAGTGACCTGTAGAGTTGAGCGAACACCTGGATGTTCGGGTTCGGTGGGTCCGGCCGAACTTCGCTAAAAAGTTCTGGTTTGGTACCGACCTTGACCCCGGACCCCGTCAATGGGGACCCAAACTTTTTGGCACAAAAATGGCTGTAAAAAAGCCCTGGCAAGTGCTAGAGGGCTGCAAAAGGAAGTAAAATGTGGGTAAGAGTAGGACAAGTGCCCTACAAAAAAATGGGGATAAGGAAAATAATTTAAAATCAAATAAATAGAACTAGGAGATGATTCTAGAACAATAATCTGTCCCTTACAGCAACAGCAGGAACCTGACCTTATAGGAGTAGGCGATGATTTTAGAACAATAATCTGTCCCTTACAGGACCAGCAGGAACCTCTCCCTTTACAACTTGGAGATGATTATAGAACTATAATCTGTCCCTTATAGCAACAGCAGGAACCTGACCCTATAGGAGTAGGCAATGATTTTAGAACAATAATCTGTCCCTTACAGCAACAGCAGGAACCTGACCCTATAGGAGTAGGCAATGATTTTAGAACAATAATCTGTCCCTTACAGGACCAGCAGGAACCTCTCCCTTTACAACTAGGAGATGATTATAGAACTATAATCTGTCCCTAATAGCAACAGCAGGAACCTGACCCTATAGGAGTAGGCGATTATTTTAGAACAATAATCTGTCCCTTACAGCAACAGCAGGAACCTGACCCTATAGGAGTAGGCGATGATTTTAGAACAATAATCTGTCCCTTACAGGACCAGCAGGAACCTCTGCCTTTAGAACTAGGAGATGATTATAGAACAATAATCTATCCCTTACAGCAACAGCAGGAACCTGACCCTATAGAGTAGGCGATGATTTTAGAACAATAATCTGTCCCTTACAGCAACAGCAGGAACCTGACCCTATAGAACTAGGAGATGATTTTAGAACAATAATCTGTCCCTCTAAGCAGTAGACTCTACCTAGTCCAGTCAGATCGTTCTGTAATGCAGGATGATGAGATGTTATTAAATCTGCAATCTGTCCCTACAAGCAGTAGTAGTAGTAGTAATCTCTACCTAGTCCACAATCAGATTGATGAGATGTTATTAATATTATATCTGCAATCTGTCCCTCACAGCGCCGGCAGCATCCTCTCCCTAGACTAGCCTGAGAGCATGTGACATTCTGCACTACGTGACTCCAGCATATATGGAGGCTGGGTCACATGATGCACTGGCCAATCACAGCCATGCCATTAGTAGGCATGGCTGTAATGGCTTCTAAGGGCAAACCAGTGAAACGCTTGTTGATTGGCTGCCCTGCAGCTATTCAACATGCGTGATCAAATACCTGAACCCAGAACCCAAACCCAAACGTTTTTTCAAATGTCCGGGTCCGGGTCATGGACACCCCAAAGTTTGGTACGGACCCGAACTTTACAGTTCAACTCTAGTGACCGACCTGCCTTCTTGTGATTGGCATTTAAAGGAGAAGTACAGTCAAAGCTCATTTGGCTGTATGTCTCCTGTGACGCCAGCAGAGAGTGGACCTGAAAACAGGTCACAGGAGTGACCTGCACGAACGAACTGCACTCCTGTGACCTGTTTTCAGGTCCACTCTCGGTTTACTCGAAACTGACATGAAGAGGAAATTTACGGTTAGTGTTCTTCCGTCCAGCCAGTGATCTCAACTTGACATTTCAAGCCCAGGCATGGTTTGAAACCCCACAGGTACTGGGCCTGGGCCTGTAAACTTTTTTGCAAACCCAAACCCAAGACCCAAGTCCATAAACTAGTGCGTACAACTTATCGACGTCCCGTCGGTTAGTTGTTCGCAAAGTGACCAAACGGGAATCTTCGGTAATGTCGGTACGGATGATTACCGTACCGACACTAACCGGTCACGTAGTACACTGGGTCGGAGGTATATACGACCTCAGTGCATCACGTCTTACAGTGTA
>BLSH010002284.1:57673-95122 GCA_018402905.1 Glandirana rugosa
CGGCCGAGTCCGAGAGTCACCGAACGACTCTCCGACTCGGCCCACGACCAAGTCCGTACACTCGCCTAGCTCTGAGATACCAGTACTACTGCGCCTCGGACCTGGCTGAGACACTGCGGTCGCACAGGAGTGCAGTTCGTTTTGCACTCCTTTGACCTGTTTTCAGGTCCACTCTCTGCTGGCGTCACAGAGTCGGTCCAGGCTCCGCGTCATCGTGGCCATAGAGTCGGGATACGCTCACATGCCTGAACCAGCACCCTGCTCAGCCTCTCAGCGGGCCACTGAGAGCCTGAGCCGGCCAACTCCTTCCCTCCACAGCCCAGCACTTCAGTGAGCAAGGTGGGGGCAGAGCAGAGAGCTGTGACTGACAGTCAGCTGCTCTCTGCTGTGAGAGCAGAGCGATTGGTGGTGTTTGATCGCTCGGTTCTCAGTGTTAGAGGCGCCAGGGAATGATGCTGCATCCACCTAGGTAAGTATGAATCTAAAACAAAAAAAACATCTCTTTTAAGGTCTTGACTTTAATTTTTCCTGTTAACATGCTTTATGATTGGTAAAACAGCTGGTTGATCCTTAATCTGATATGGACTATTCCACTAACCATTCCCAATGTCTTTAATAAATCTGCACTAGACTTAGGTAATTTAATTCTAGTAGACATGTAAAGAGACAAGGGCAAGAATCCAACTAGAATAAAAAATCACTAGGAGGCTCAGAGTTCTTTGCATGCCATGTAGACATTTGTGCTTCATGTTTTATTAGATCACACAATAAACATCTAGCTCAGCTGCATACATAGCACATCCAATGCCCCGAGTTCTAGTGACAAACATCAATATCCATTTTCCTGATGGAACAACACAGTCTAGTATTATTTCATACATTTTCTATGTATTCTATTGGTTGTAGGACCAGAGGGCTAATATTATCACAATGCCCACTATTTATCCTATGGAAAGAATGAAATGAGTAATGGACATGCATGTAAATTCAGAATGATGACAAACGCTACAGATCCCTTAGTAGTATGTGCGTGTTAACCTTTTAAAGTCAGATATACACTCACCGGCCACTTTATTAGGTACACCTTGCTAGTACCGGGTTGGACCCCTTTTGCCTTCAGAACTGCCTTCATTCTTCGTGGCATCGATTCAACAAGGTGTTGGAAACATTCCTCAGAGATTTTGGTCCATACTGACATGATAGCATCACGCAATTGCTGCAGATTTGTTGGCTGCACATCCATGATGCAAAGCTCCCATTCCACCACATCCCAAAGGTGCTCTATTGGATGAGATCTGGTGACTGTGGAGGCCATTGGAGTGCAGTGACCTCATTGTCATGTTCAAGAAACCAGTGGTGAGATGATTTGAGCTTTGTGACACTGTGCATTATCCTGGTGGAAAGAGCCATCAGAAGATGGGGACACTGTAGTCATAAAGGGATGGACAGGGTCAACAACAATACTCAGGTAGGCCGTGGCATTTAAACAATGCTTAATTGGTACTAAGGGGCTCAAAGTGTGCCAAGAAAATATCCCCTACACCATTACACCACCAGTCTGATACAGGGCAGGTTGGATCCATGCTTTCATGTTGTTTACACCAAATTCTGACCCTACCACCTGAATGTCGCAGCTGAAATGGAAACTCATCAGACCAGGCAACATTTTTCCATTCTTCTATTGTACAATTTTGCTGAGCCTGTGCACATTGTATCCTCAATTTCCTGTTCTTAGCTGACAGGAGTTGCATCCGGTGTGGTCTTCTGCTGCTGTAGCCCATCTGCTCCAAGGTTCAATGTGTTGTGCATTGAGAAATGGTATTCTTCACACCTTGGTTGTAATGAGTGGTTATTTGAGTTACTGTTGCCTTTCTGTCATCTTGAACCAGTCTATCCATTCTCCTCTGCATCAAAAAGGCATTTTCATCCACACAACAGCAGCTTACTGGATATTTCCTCTATTTCTGACCATTCTCTGTATACCCTAGAGATGGTTGTGCGTGAAATTCCCAGTAGATCAGCAGTTTTTGAAATACTCAGACCAGCCCATCTGGCACCAACAAACATGCCACGTTCAAAGTCACTTAAATCCCCTTTCTTCCCCATTCTGATGCTCGGTTTGAACTTCAGAAAGTTGTCTTCACCGCGTCTAGATGCCTAAATGCATTGAGTGGCTGCCATGTGATTGGCTGATTAGCAATTTGTGTTACCAAGCAATTGAACAGGTGTACCTAATAAAGTAGCCGGAGAGTGTACATTGGCCATTCATGGTCACAGCTCTAAGGGTGAAATGGTTGCAGATATTATACAACACGCTATATTATCTATTTGTGTATAATTTGTATGATATCTTTTTGTGCAATGCATGCTTGATATTCTCATGTTTGTTATTGCTCAGTAGTCAAACCCTTCTGAGCGATGCTCAGATATTGGGTCATGTTAAGTGATTTTAATGTACTAACAACCTCCAGAGATCCAGTGTCACTTAAGGCCCATACACGCGGTACAACGGTTGTACAACAACTTGTTGTGCGATCATCCGACCGTTAGTATGAGCGATTAGAACAGCCAACGTATGACAGTTGTACAACAGAAGTTGGTTGAGCAGACTGGAAAACCTTGGTTGTACAACAAGTGGTTGTACAACTGTTGTACTGTGTGTACAGAGAAGTTGGGCCAACAAAGTTGTACGTGCAAAACACGCATGCTCAGAAGTCCAGAACGCCCGGAAGTGTCCATTTGTGTAAACCTACATTCCTAATTCACAAATCACATTCCCCTGAACTTCCTCTTTATACGCTCGTAACACGTCACTACGTTAGGCTTGGTCGTACGATCGTTTAGTGCACGTCAATATGCGAGACACAACAGCCAACATACGATTTTGGACGTCCAGTCATACGACCGTCACACCGTGTGTACGAGGCTTAACAGTACCTTGTATCCTTAGCGCACCCTGTTTAGATACTGCTAGGTTAGATAATAATTCTGTTAGGTGACTCCATCTTCATATATGACCACCTTCACATGGATACCTCCTGGAATTCTTTTCTAATCTACGGCTGAATTATACATTGGAATAAACCTTCCAATAAATCTAAATCCCCTCCACAGACCATTATCTGACCCATCTGGTAAATGTAATAGCCAATTTGAACTTGCAGTTATGAGGCAGAAAGACTACTTGCTGCAAACGCAGATCTTGCTATCTCTTACTACTAAAATTATAGTCACGTCAAGCGCTTTGTTATTCTGTGGTAGCAAGGGTTGTTTATATGCCAGTCATCAGCGTACAATAACCCTTGAGGGAAAAGGCCATCCAATCAAAGACTGCAGGAGAGGTTAGCAGCCCGAATCTGCAGGTGTAACATCTGATGTGGATAAATAAATATGTGCAGCATGCGTATAATGCGCTCACTAAATTCTAATGACGTAATCAGATGCTCGGCATGCAATAATAAGCCACTCAGTCAGCATAAAGATAGATGTCATGGAGAGGGAGAATAGGTGGTGGTGTTTTGGAAAACAAAGGAAAATGAGGGATATGTTCGAGGAAAGCTTCTAGATGCCATTTATCATGAAATACCTCATCATGTAAACTTCTAAACTCTACTAGAAGGGATACTATAATGTATTTTCAGTGAGTGCGTTTTTTGAGTTATTATTGCAGTGTTTACCTTACAGCTACACTGTCAGGTTTTTAAAAAAATGGATCTGCAAGTTCCTTTTAAGAGGAAAAGTAGCAGATGCACCATAAGGGCAGCTTATGTCTCCTACCTTCCCTCCGTTCCAGTCCTGTACCCTCCACCAGTCACCTCCACCTGTACCCTCCACCAGTCCCTTGGCACTCAAGTGTCGGTTGCCTGTTTTCCCTGCTGTGTTCTGTGGTTTCATCCCATAGGCGTGCCTTGGCATACCCTAATCACCCTGTGTGGCACAGATTGCCCCTGTTTAAACCCCTGATATTTCAGCAAAGCCTTCTAATGGGGTTCATAAGAAATTTGTAAAAAATAATTAAAAAAATAAAATTGTAAAAAATAAGTAATAATAATACAAAAATACAAATAAAAACTACTGCCACAATCCACTGCCCTACTGACACCAATCTCTGCCCTACTGACACCATTCACTGCTCTACTGACACCGTCAGTATATACTGTATACACATACATGTGTTTGGTGCACATCCTAATGCAATAGGCTGTGCACACCTATGCTTCATCCTCCGACCCCTACATCACTGCTGAGTCCTGTAGTGATGTAGTGTTTGGAGGAAGCATCCACTGTACTCAGCGGAGGACACAGGCATCTGAAATTTTCCATAACGTTGAATGTTAAATAGACTGGAGAAAGATGCAACCCTGGAATGGAGAGGTTAGTATACAGTCACCTCTTGCAGGGAAGCTTCAGTTGCTTTAGGGCATGGGTGCGCAACCTGTGGCCCTGCAGCTGTTGGAAAACTACAAGCCCCATCATGCCTCTGCCTTTGGGAGTCATGCTTGTACCTGTCAGCTTTGCAATGCCTCGTGGGAATTGTAGGTCCGTAACAGCTGGAGGGCCACAGGTTGAGCACCTATGCTTTAGGGCTTGCTCACAATGATTGAGAGTCAGTAAAACCCTGTGGTTAAAGGAGAAGTACAACCAAAGCTTGTGGATTACAGGAGTGCAGTTTGTTGTGCACTCCTCTGACCCGTTTTCAGCAGACAGCAGGCTGAAGTCTGCTGTCTGTTGATGTCACAGAGTCAGTCCAGGCTTGGGTAAGATCACGACAATGGAGTCGGGATCCACCCACATGCCTGGACTGGCACCCGGCTCAACCTCTCAGTGGGCCGTCGAGAGCCTGAGCCTGTCGCTCCCACCACAGCCCAGTGCTCCAGTGAGTGCAGGGGAGGCAGAGCAGAGAGCTACTGACTGACAGTCTACAGCTCTCTGCTCGGGGTGCTGTGAGAACTGAGCAATCGGTGGTGTTAGATTGCTCGGTTCCAGGGCCGTCTTTAATATTGATTGGACTCTGGGAAAATATTTTCTCCCCTCCATGCAATTTCACTCTCCACCTGCTCTGAGACATACAACAAATAACAACTACACTCAAAATCAGTTTACTGAATCAGATCAGCAGTGATCTTGATTGGTTGCCAGAGGTTACAGCATATCATTACCGCTTACGGACTTGTTGCTAGAGGTTACAGCACACATTACGGCTCACTGATTAGTTGCTAGAGGTTACAGCACACGCTTTCTGCTTGTTTGGTTGCTAGAGATTACTGTACATCAATACTGCTCACTGATTGGTTGCTTGAGGTTACTGCACATCATTACTGCCCACAGATTGGTTGCTAGAGGTTTCAGCATATCATCTCCTCACTGCCTACACACCATGGACTGGGGAGCGCAAAGTCGCTTTCCTGACACCACAGAAATGTGCTGCCCTTTAGCAGATACACAGCAGTGCCATCAATTATTAATGACACCCTCACACATCTGCTGAAATGTGCCGTGGACTTTCAAGCATGCCTTTGTCTGCCCAGTGGGCAGCATCCAGTATAGGGGATGGTGAACATGACCTCAGGGGGGCATGATATAAATATGAATGCCACCTTTATTTACATATCAGTGCAGCTGGCCACTATTTACATATGAATGCTGCCGCTATTTACTGTACATATCAATGCCGATTATTTACATGTAAATATAGGGTCTGCAGGTGAGTCATCTGTATACAACAATAGGGCAGAGTTGGGCAGCTTTCTTAGGAGCACTTAGATATCAGGACACAGCACAGGACTAAAACTTCAAGGGACAAGGGAATATAAACCAGGATAGTTGGCAAGTATGAGGCAGCTGCTTTGGGCCCCAGAACAATGACAGGGCCCAGGGCAGCTGCCCCTTTTGCCCTGCCTTAAAGATGGCCCTGCTTGGTTCTCAGTGTTAGAGGCGCCAGGGGACAGATGCAGTATCAGACCCATTCTGCATCCACCTGGGTAAATATGATTATTAGGTTAAAAAACCCTTATAAATCTCTTTTCAAGAATATGTAAACCCAACATTTAATATTCCTGATATGTGCCTGCTGTGCCATGTACATGTATGAAAATGTATCCTTTTCTATTTGTATTGCTTCATGAAAGCACAGTATGTTCAATTCTCTAGCTGTGCTTGCCTCCAATGATCAGACTTGTCCTGACAGCCCCCCCCCCCCCTTGCCGGCACAACTATTTACTGGGAAGATCAGCGTGCTGCTGTTTCCCCTCCTCCAGCTCTCTGAGGTCCTTATTCAGCTGAGCGAAGCTCCACGCAAAAGGGTGCTTGTTTGCACCCACCTCCCCACTGCCACATTTGGCACTTTTTGATTGGGAGGGGGAAACGGGTACCTGCTTCCACTTCAGACTCAGATCACCGCAGTGAACTGAGTCGGAAGTTAATCCCCCCTCCTTCCCCCACAGTCTTCTGGGACACATCACAGGTTCCAGAAGACTAGGGGACCATTCACAAGGCACAGCGAGACTCATGCATGCTCAGTAGGAAACCATCTGTAAGGCCACAAGGTTCCTCTTTAAGCCACATTTTTATTGCCTTCCAACTGCTTTCCCTTTAGTTGAAGAGGCAGTGGCCGGGGATGTACACATACCGTGGCAGGAATTATACCCCCCTGTTGCTTTCAATGAGCATAGTGCCTGCCAAGCGTGACCTATTTTAGTAAATAGGACCGCTCTGCAATTGCACATGGTTGCGGCATGCTAGAGCATAGTTCATGGAGTTAAAGCACATGGTGATGAGGCAATGCAACCCCTCCTCACCGCCAGTCAAATGCTCCCTGAAGAGCAATCCAGGTTTAAAGCATATGTGAATGAGCCCTTAGGCTACATTCAAGTCTAGGTGTTGCGTGAATGTGCATTTTTTCATGCTTTTTTGGGCATTTTTGTGCAACACACATAGGGCAGTTCATTTATTTGAATGGGCTACCCTGTGTGCAGCAAACAAGGTAAAAAAAAGCTCCTGCACCTTTTTTTTAGATACAGCTTAATTTTTTTATTTGTTTTTTTACCATTCCACTCCTAGGGTTCCACTGTCAGAAGGTTCAAGAATATACGGCAAAGAAGGAAGTAGAGCCTGCGTGTGTAATAAACAAATATTGCTTCTCTCATGTGCATATAGAAGTAAAAAAAAAATAAAATCATTAACACACAATAATAAGATGTTTACATAAACCTGATCTCTTCTATTATATATGTATCCAGGGCTGCTGTTAGAAATCACAGGGCCCCGTGCAGACCCCCCAATATATCAAAACAATATTTCCACTAAAAATACACTAAAATCATTATTAGCGGAAACAAACATAACAGAGAACCTGAGTGAATTTGCCCTTTTTAGATTGTTTTTATACATTTTGTGTCTGTGTCTCTCCCTGCAGCAGCTGAAAGCCGACGGGAGGGAGAGAAACTGTCTTTCAGCTGCTGCAGAGAGCCGCACGGGGCATCTTTCTGTAATTGCCCCTTCACCAGACCACACTGATTCCTCCTGCTGTTTGGGCCCCCCTATGTGCCCGGGCCCCCTACAGGAGGACTGGTGCCCCCACCCCATTAGCCCTGTATGTATCTAGAAACACATTAATAAAAAGAGGACAATTAATAAACAATAATAAGATGGGAGGATTAACACACAATAATAAGATGTTTACATCAACATGATTTCTTCTATTATATCTAGCGCACATTAAAATGACTGTACACCCCCTAAAAAGAATAACCCAACCAATTTTCTATACCAGATTTTATCTCTCCTAATGGTTGAAGCTGCAAGATCTCTTTACTGTAGTTCCTATGTGCTCCCATCTGCTGTGGTCATTATGTGGGTGTTTCACTCTCTCTGTTGGAGTTTTCATTCATTATGACATCTTGGGAGCATAGGAAAGAGAAGAAAAGTAATGGATTCCAGAACTTTGAAAAAATATAACAGGCCATAACCGATGGAATATAATGAATGAAATATATTTATGCACTATAACGGTGTTAAAATCTTTATAGAAGTAACAAGTCAAGCTACAAAGCCACAGCATTTATTTATTCAAGGCCTTCTCCGTGCAGCAACAAAAAAAAAATCTGGCTAGACATATGCTGTCTCCAAATGTGTATCTATAGTTACATAATCAATAAAAAATGCATCAGTCAAACCCAGCATAACCATAAGGAGAGCTCATCAGTTATACTTTAAAGGAAGCCAAGCAGAAATAACTTAACATCTTAGTCACAGATAATTTTCCTACAAACAAAATGTAACTTATTACCGCTTAAGAATAGGTTTGATTTGTAAATTTTGGAGAAAAATGTGTGTGTGGGGGGGCTGGGGGGACATTAAGGGCCCATTCAGACCATTGATTTACCTTAAAGTGGAACTACAGTGCATCTGAGCACCACAAACCAAGAACACGATTTCATTCTCTTTTAATATTTAAAGCAAACTCACCTATCCAGCCATGTCACCATGCATTGTTATGCTGAGAAATCACTTTTAAAAACAATCCTAGCATTTCTGGCTGTGGCCATCTTGAGTAAGGGCAGAAGATTCATGTAGCATTTTTCTCCTGGAATCCATCTGCTCTTAGCTCAGGCATTCAGGCAGGAGGGCGTGCTTAGCTGAGAAATCCCCTCCTAAAGACTCCTGGGATGTATGATCTAATTTGCCTAAGCCTGGAAGACATGAAGTAACTGAAGAAATGTATACAAGTTTAAAACAAGTAAATACAGTGGGTAGAGAAAAAAAATCACCCTCTTTAAAAGAATCCCATTTTGCAGCCTGAAAAGAAGACAGACACAGTTTTTGTTTTATCCAGCTGTATTTACTTAGTGCAGTCCAAGTGATAGATATAACAAAAACATATCAGAAAAAATAAATAAATTCAAAAACAGAATCACTGAGTTGGAAAAAGGATCACCCCCTTATGTCAGTATTTTGTTGAACAAACATTTGCTTTAATTACAGCCTTTAGTCTGTTAGGATTTGTCTCTACTAACTTTGCACATCTAGACTTTGCAATATTTGCCCACTCTTCTTTGCAGAACTGCTCAAGTTCAGTTAAATTTGATGTTGACCATTTGTGGACTGCAGCCTTCAAGTCATTCCACAGAATTTCAATGGGGTTTAGGTTTGGGCTCTGACTAAGCCATGCAAGAACATTCACCCTTTTCTCCTTCAACCACTGTGTGGTCATTTTTGCTGTGTGCTTTGGGTCATTTTCATGTTTCAAAGTAAACCACCTTCCCACTGACAACTGTTTGGCAGACGGCAGCAAATTTTACTCAAGAAGAATTTGGTATTTTTACCCCATCCGTTTTTCCTTCGATCCTGCCAAGTTCTCCAGTCCCTGTTGCAGAGAAACACCCCTATAATACGATATTACCACCTCCCTGCTTTACTGTAGGAATGCTGTTATTTGGATCATGAGCTGCATTGGATTTCCACTAGACATATTGTTTGGTTTTGAGGCCATAACACCTTTTTTTCCATGTGGCCTCAGAATCTTCAAGGTGCATTTTGGCAAAGCTCAGTCGTCACTGCCTGTGGCCTTTCTTGAAGAGTGGCTTTTTTCTTGCACCCCTCCCATACAATAAGACATTTGTGGAGAATTTGTGACATTGCAAATTCCTGCAACTGCTACAGAGGTGCTGTAGGTCTCTTGGTAGACTCTCTGGCCAGTTTCCTCCTGGCTCTCTTATACAGTTTGGAGTGACGTCCTGATCCAGGGAGGGTCTGCGTTGTACCAAATACCTTTCACGTCTTAATAATAGACTTCACTGGGCTTCTAGGCATTGATAAAGCCTTTGAAATTTTTTGTATCCATCTCCTGACTTGTGCTTGTTCACAACTTTATCCCGGAGATCTTTTGACAGTGCCTTGCCACCCATAGTTGACTGTTTACTTCCGTTGGACTACCAAGGACTGAAATGCTCCAGGAAAGCTCTTTTTATGAGCTAATGAAAAAGACCACAGCTAATCACAGTTGAAAGTCAAATGGCTTTGTGTGCCATCGAGAAGGTGATTAGCTACACCTGATTGAGTTTACAAGCCATTTTTAGGAGGGGGTGATCCTTTTTCCAACTCAGTGATTCTGTTTTTGAAATGTTTATATTTTTCTCTGAGATGTTGGTGTTATATCTTTCGCTTGGATGTTATAAGTTGCACTGGGAAATACAGCTGGATAACAAAAACTGTGTCTGTCTTCATTTCACTCCGCAAAACAACAAAATGTGATTGTTTTAAAGGGTGGTGATTCTTTTCTATACCCACTCTATGCTATAATTTCCTATGTATTTACTAATGCTAGCAGCATAAGGATTAAAAATAGTCAATGTTGACTGAGAGAGTAAAGTTCCAGTTTAATGAACATTGATGTGCACACTGATCCTTTCATTTTAAAGAACACCCCAATACACTTTTACAGTAGTGGGTCGCACATCCATGCTGCAGTGTACCACAACACTACTTAGTATTAAAAAAAAGGGTCAGGAATCACTTTCTGTGTGTTAACTTTACAGGTTTTTTTTTGCCTGTGTCCATTTGGGGAGATTTTCCTTCACTCACTTCCTATCCTGAGACATATCATGGAATTTCTCCAAAGGAAGTGGAATTCTCTTTTGGACAATCGATTGAAGATCTCCCCTTTATTCCTCTTGTAGGAACGACTCAAAATTTTGGATCTTCTCTCACTTTCAGTCCAGGTGATAATCATCATCAGGACAAATAGAAAAGTTGAAGCTCCCCAGAGGAGACACAAACAGCAGCGAAAACCTTACAGGGGTTCTAACCCTTTTCTGCTTTATCCAAAGTAAAAAAGTGTTTTTTTGATTGGTTGTTAGTTATAGAAAACGTTCTAACATCAAAAGATAACTTCTGCATCCACATGCTTGAATATTCACAGTATGGCCTCAAGAAATAATTTCCAATATCCAGCAGCAATGGCACATTTTATCTATGATACCATTAAAAGGAAGAGAAGTATGGGCTTTGTAAAATAAAAAACCTTACACTCACCTAGGTGGATGCATCGATCCGATGTTGCATCTGTCCCCCGCCAGTTCTGCAGTGAGAACTGAGCGATCAAACACTGTGATCGCTCAGTTCTCTCCCTCCGCTCTGAGCTGGGAGCTGTGACTGTCAGTCAGAAGCTCTCTGCTCTCCCCTTCAGTGCTTGCTGGAGCACTGGGCTGTGAAGGGGGTGGGAAAGGCTGATTCAGGCTCTCGGTGAATTACTAAGAGGCTGAGCCAAGTTTGATCCGGCTTCTGGGTGGATTCCAACCATATGGGACCGGCTCCGTGATGTCAGCTGACAGCCAGCTTTAGAATGAACTGCACTCCATGTGATCTGTATGACCCCTTTCACACTGAGGAGCTTTACAGGCGTTATTTAGCTAAAAATAGCGCCTGTAAAGTGCCTCTTAATTAAACTCAGTGTGCCCCTTCACAGTGGGGTGGCGCGTTTGAAGGAGAGGAAACAAACTCCTGCAAGCAGCATTTTTGGGGCGGTTGGGGGAGCAGTGTATACACCACTCCTCCACCACCCCTGCCATTGGAATGAATGGGCAGTGCTGGCACACCGCTTCGGTAGCGACGTGCGCCGGCACTTTTAACCCCTTCTTAGGGGTTAAAAGCGCCCCGCTGCCGCCCGAATAGCAGCGCCAAAGCGCTAACGCTCAGGCGGCCCCAGTGTGAAAGGGCTCTAAGAGAAGTATAGCCAAAAAAATCTTTTAGGGCTTGTTTTTTTTTTTGGCAAAACCACCGCTAACCCTCTCTTCTGAGCCCTCCTGAATTTCTACAAAGGGCTAGACAAAAGCCTCATATGTTTAGATTGTTGTTGGATGCTGGTCCCATGTCAAAGTAAAGAGAATACTAACAATACGAAAATTCTTGTACGACCGAAATCAATGTCAGAAGTGACATAATGTGTTGAATAGCTTTCTATGTATTTTTTTTAGTTTCTGAGCATGCGTAGTCTTGCACAAACCATAAATCAGACGTTGTGGTCACATCCAACAAAAATTTTATAGCCTGCACATCCAGCTTTTTTCATACGAAAAATCTAAATTGGCTGTCGAAAGCACCATACTAACCATTCGAACATCAAAAGATCGGTCGTCTTATGAAAATTCCCATTCAAAATTTGCATCGTGTGTATGGGCCATTAGCATTCGTTTTTTTGTTAAAGGTACAGTTGTCAGTTCTTCCAAAACAGATTTATCCGTTTTTATTAGATACTAAAGAGTTACACCAACTGACAAATTCTTATACATTTTTGGGACTTTATCAGTGACATTTCTGTACTTGGGTATTATGAAGCGTTCCAACTCTCCCTGTTGGATATATAACAATTACATATTATGAAAAGTGTAACAGGAGGAACTGGAACATGCAAAGCTGGCCAGTAACAATCAAAATCCCCAGGTGGGCAGGAACAACAGTGAGCAATATGGCAGAGTGATCATGGTGTTGTATGATCCAAGACATAGAAGCCAGGGTTTTACTCCCACCAGTAATTCAATTTTAATTTTTGGGAGGGCTAATCCCTTAACCCTTCTGTTGCCACCAATGTATGGCTTATATTGGCAGCATCGGGGGATTTTAGTGCCATTAGCAAGGTGTGTGTGTGTATATCTGACAATCCAACTTTCAGCTGTCAGATGGAAATGATCAGATGGCTGCCTGATTGCTTTCCCCCCATCTCCACTACATTTTGTTTTATGTGGAAGAAAAATAAACTTTAATGAAAAAGGGTAAAAAACAAAGTTCCACTAAACACTTAAAACCTTCCCCCAAAAAATATTTAGCCTTACCCTACCCCCCCTCCCCCCCCCCCACACACACACGCATACATTATCTCACAAAAGTAAGTACACCCCTCACATTTTTTAAAAATATTTTATTATATCTTTTAATGCGGCAACACTGGAGAAATGACACTTTGCTACAATGTAAAGTAGTGAGTGTACAGCTTGTATAACAGTGTAAATTTGCTGTCTCCTCAAAATAACTCAACACACAGCCATTAATGTCTAAACCACTGGAAACAAAAGTGAGTACACCCCTAAGTAAAAATGTCTGAATTGGGCCCAAAGTGTCAATATTTTGTGTGGCCACCATTATTTTCCAGCACTGCCATAATCCTCTTGGTCATGGAGTTCACCAGAGCTTCACAGGCTGCCACTGGAGTCCTCTTCCACTCCTCCATGACGACATCACGGAGCTGGTGGATGTTAGAGACCTTGCGCTCCTCCACCTTTCATTTGAGGATGCCCCACAGATGCTCAATAGGGTTTAAGTCTGGAGACATGCTTGGCCAGTCCATCACCTTTACCCACAGCTTCTTTAGCAAGGCAGTGGTCTTCTTGGGGGTGTGTTTGGGGTCGTTATCATGTTGGAATACTGCCTTGCGGCCCAGTTTCCGAAGGGAGAGGATCATGCTCTGCTTCAGTATGTTGCAGTACATGTTGGCATTCATGGTTCCCTCAATGAAATGTAGCTCCCCGGTGCCAGCAGCACTTATGCAGCCCCAGACCATGACACTCCCACCACCATGCTTGACTGTAGGCAAGACACACTTGTCTTTGTACTCCTCACCTGGTTGCTGCCACACACGCTTGACACCATCTGAACCAAATAAGTTTATCTTGGTCTCATCAGACCACAAGACATGGTTCTAGTAATCCATATCCATAGTCTTTTTGCCTTCAGCAAACTGTTTGCGGGCTTTCTTGTGCATCATCTTTAGAAGAGGCTTCCTTCTGGGATGACAGCCACGCAGACCAATTTGATGCAGTGTGCGACGTATGGTCTGAGCACTGACAGGCTGACCCCCCACCCCTTCAACCTCTGCAGCAATGCTGGCAGCACTCATACGTCTATTTCCCAAAGACAACCTCTGGATATGATGCTGAGCATGTGCACTCAACTTCTTTGGTTGACCATGGCGAGGCCTGTTCTGAGTGGAACCTGTCCTGTTAAACTGCTGTATGGTCTTGGCCACAGTGCTGCAACTCAGTTTCAGGGTCTTGGCAATCTTCTTATAGCCTAGGCCATCTTTATGTAGAGCAACAATTCTTTTTTTCAGATCTTCAGAGAGTTGTTCGCCGTGAGGTCCCATGTTGAACTTCCAGTGACCAGCATGAGACAGTGAGAGCAATAACAACAAATTTAACACACCTGCTCCCCATTCACAACTGAGGCATTATAACACTAATGAGTCACCTGACACTGGGGAGTGAAAATGGCTAATTGGGCCCAATTTGGACATTTTCACTTAGGGGTGTACTCACTTTTGTTGGCAGCAGTTTAGACATTAATGGATGTGTGTTGAGTTATTTTGAGGGGACAGCAAATTTACACTGTTATACAAGCTGTACCCTCACTATTTTACATTGTAGCGAAGTGTCATTTCTTAAGTGTTGCCACATGAAAAAATATAATAAAATATTTACAAAAATGTGAGGGGTGTACTCACTTTTGTGAGATATTGTACAATTGTAAACATATGGGTCAGGGGAAACTACGTACAAAAAAAAAAATCAATTGTGCTACACATGTTACATATTGCTGAACACACGGGACTGAGAGCAACAATTCTATACTAATTTTTCAACTTTAAACTAATGACCTGTAAGGGCTTTTAAATTGTCAATTATGGAAAATTTAGGGTACCAAAGTTTGTTGGCATTGCGCACACGCAGTTTTAGGGTTTGACATGTTGGGAATCTATTTACTTTACAACCTCATCTTTTACATTTTACCAAAAAATTGAGTACTATGTTGCATTGTGCACTCTAAAATAACTTTAATGTATTTTAACTGAGATTTTGTGCTTGATATCATGTGACATAAAATATTGAAAATAACACTATTTTATTTTATTTTCCACGGCCTCAGCTTTCATGAAATATATAATTTTGTTGGGGGGTTATGCAATCTTCAGGTCTAGAATGTTTTTTTTAAATATGTGTCCAAAAAAAGAAGCAAAACCGGCCATGGCTGTAATAAAAAAAACAAGACTATTTTTAAAAATGTAATAAGAATAATAGCTTAAAACGTAATAATGATAATGTAGTCATACTTCAAAGGAGCCAGAAGATTTAGTTTGAAAGAGACTTCAATACTCTATCATGCGATCCAAGAAAAAAGTCACGAATATATCCTTTAAATTCCATTTCAGGTCAGGTCATACTGATCAATAATAAAAGTATTCTGCCAGCAGAAAAATATGTTAAAAGAATTTGTTTCCACTCGCTTTGTCTTTTTACTTATTATACATTAAAATACTCAGTGGTAGTACTTATGAACATGCAAAGCGCTTCATCACATTTTGAGAATTGCATTACAATTTACAGTCTACAAGGATTGTATATTATATATAATTTTCACATTGATTTATTTTATAAACTTTGCAACTTTGAAGGGTCAGCTCTCCCTAAAGTGATATTTAATAATACATGGAGCCTGGTGAGCTGAGTGGTTTTCTATATGTCTTGGATACAGCAAGAGCAAGATCTCTCTTCCATAATTATGGACTTTGTTCCTGTTCACCTAAGAGTTTTAGATGCTCACGCCTACCCTTGTGTTCTCCATTGCCTCCTGTTGCATTCTCTGTAATGAAGAATAATCCAGCAGGTAGAATGGGGCCCCTTTGGAATGGCCATTAAAAATGTACAGACCCAGGAGCGTACAGCATATCCAAATCTATGAACAAAATGTAATATTTTGTAGCCGACCAGTTTTTCCCTTTTATTTTCTCCTGATGATCCTGACAACAGTTTCTGTCCTAGGTTGACAACGCTCACTCACTCTACCGTATCTATGGAGGAGCAGTGTTGTCGCCCTAGGCTGCTCTTTTGATTTGGCCGACAAATCCCTACAACTCTGATCATCTTTGCTACAGGTAGGTAGGAGTGGTTTTGTAGTTCACAGAAGATAGTTGGGAAGGCTGATAACATTGTTTGCCATTTGCACAGGAGAGAAAAATACACTGGATTATCTATCTATCAGGATCAACAGATATTTTTCTGAAGTTGCAGAAAACATTCTTAGCATGAGATAAAAAAGTGTATGCAGCCACATCATCTAAAGATGGTAAGCTGCAATATATTACATTTTGGTTATTGGTTTTAGATATCATTGAAGTGCAGATATCCCACCAATAAAATCCTCTAAATATTGTTATAAAGTTTTAAGTGATTGTAAAGTCTCCTTTTTTTTCCAATAAAAATAACAAACATGTTATACTTACCTGTTCTGTGCAGTTGATTTTGCACAGAGCAGCCTGGATCCTCCTCTTCTCGAGTCCCTGGCTGGAGCTCTTGGCCCCTCCCTCCCTTTGAGTGCCCCGAGCAAGCAGCTGTATCATTTCAGACATGGAGCTGCGGTTCGGCCTTGCCTCCTCTCTCTCCTCATTGGCTAACTGACTTTGATTGACAGCAGTGGGAGCCAATGGCGCCGCTGCTGTGTCTCAGCCAATAAGGAGGGGAGTCCCGGATGGCCGAGGCAGTCGCCGACATCGCTGGATTGAGAAGGGGCTCAGGTAAGTATTGGGGGAGGCTGCTGCACACAGAAGGCTTTTTATCTTAATGCATAGAATGCATATATAGAAAAAAACCTTCTGACTTTACAACCCCTTTAATGGCCCAGCCAAAGTCCAGACTTAAATCCAATTGAGAATCTGTGTGAAGACTTGAAAATTGCTGTCCACAGACGCTCTCCATCCAATCTGACAGAGCGTGAGCTATTTTGCAAAGACGAATGGGCTAAAATGTCCTCTCTAAATGTGCAAAGCTGATAGAGACATCCCCAAAAAGACTTGCAGCTGTAATTGAAGTGAAAGATGGCCCTACAAAGTATTGACTCAGGAGGGCTGAATACAAATGCACGCCACACTTTTCACATATTTATATGTAAAAAATGTTGAAAACCATTAATCATTTTCTTTCCACTTCACAATTATGTGTCACTTTGTGTTGGTCTATCACATAAAATACCAATAAAATACATTTTACATTTTTGGTTGTAACATGACAAAATGTGGAAAATTTTAAGGGGTATGAATAATTTTTCAAGGCACTGTATATATATTTTTTAAGGACAAACAAGGCTTTTTTTCGTGAATATTTTTCTGCAATCTTTTTTTTTTTTTTTTTGCAATTCTTAGACAAGTAAATGTAAAAATATCAAACAAAAGGCACTTTTTTTTTAGTAGTGTTAGCTTAAAAATAAATAGTGTTACTGCACATAAAAGGTGTGCACTTTATTCTGTAATCTGTCCTGTTTAAAACCACACTAAAATGGTAGGACTGGTACAATGCATAGCAAAGTTATTTACAAATGAAGTAGAGAAGGTTTTTTCTTTTTAATTTTGCACTTTTTTCAGCGTAAAAATATGTAAAAGGTGTAAAAATATTAATGAACAAGGCAAACAAAAATAGAAAAAAAGTTTAAATATTAGTTTATAAAATATAAAAACAAAAAACAAATCACCAGGAAAATTATGATTGAATGGAGGAGAATAAAACGTTAATTAGAGCTGATTAGAGTAAACCAAGAGTAAATAAGGGGAACAGAGGAACACTTAATTTAAAAAAATAAACTTTTTTTTTTTTTACTTGTCAGGTTGCTTTAACCGTTTCCACAATGCGCGCAGTATATTTACTGCGGCAGTATGGATGTGTCCCGTGAATCGCTGTAAATAAACAGCGATTTGCGGAGTGGCCGCTAGGGGTGCATTCCCGCCTCTGGCGGCACGCCCGCCGTACTCCAGAGAAGTGTGCCGGAATGAGCGGCCAGAGCAAAAGAACGGGGAACCGCCGTGTTTACACTGTCAGTGGGGACATAGGAGATCTACTGATCCCTGTCACTGGGATCAGTTAGCTCTCTTATGCCCATAACAGCCCAGCCCCCCCACAGTTAGAACACGCCTAGGGAACACAGTTAACCCCTAGATCTCCCCCTGCAGGTTAACACCTTCACTGCCAATGACATTTATAAGTAATCAGTGGATATTTAAATTTCTGATCGCTGTATAAATGTCATTGGTCCCAAAAAAGTGTCAAAATGGCCCGACATGTCCACTGCAATATCACAGTAGCGCTAAAAATCGCAGATCCTCGCCATTACTAGTAAAAAATAAAAAAAAAATAAAAACCCCAGAAATTAATTCTCATCATCCGTAAACGCGGCCACTTTTGCGCAAACCAATCAATAAATGCAGATTGTGATTTTATTACCAAAAATATGAGGAAGAATATAAATTGGCCAAAACCAATGAAAACAAATGTTTTTTTACATTTTTTTTTTGATTTGTATTTTAGCAAAAAGTAAGAAAAACTGTTTCTTATGCAAAATTGTCACTCTTTTTTTGTTTATAGCGGTGATCAGAAATGACGCAGAGGTGATCAAATACCACCAAAAGAAAGCTCTATTTGTGGGAAAAAAAGGACGTAAATTTGGTTTGGGCACGACCACGCAATTATCAGTTAAAGCAATGCAGTGCCGAATTGCAAAAAGTGCTCTGGTCCGAACGTGGGAAATCCTTCCGGGGCTGAAGTGGTTAAGTGACTTTATCTGCAGATCGATGTTCCTCCCTTTGATCTGTAGATGAATAAACAGAAAGACACAAAATGAAAGAATGCTTCTTTGTATCTTTCTGTATTAGCAGCTGAGCAATGTTGTTGATAAACATTGCCAGACCGCTGCCGGGACCTTGTCTGTGAACTCAGCAATGCAGTTATGAGTCATCAAAGCTGAATTGCCATGTACTGTGACAGGAGGGATCCCTGCAGCAGGGCAGAAGGACTGGACATTATAGACACGCTCTGTGTACAATTCTGACATTTTTTGGGCGTGCCTAGCATGCCAAGAGTCTGCAACTGGTTATAAACTATAGTTTTTCAGGGAAATGTTATCAGTCCCTGTAACATTTAAATAAAAGCCCATAAAGGGGAAAAAGAGAGGCGGGAAGTTGGGACTTTGCAATACCATCGGATGCCATCCCCCTGAGGAAGACTTAAAGGGCTGGTAAAGTCTTGAGGTTTTTCATCTTAATACATGCATAAAGGTGAAAAACCTCCTGTGATGCACCAGCCCCCCTCGGTCCCCATTTTACAGGCCTGAACCTGATTGTTCCAGCAATGGGGATGAGCACATTTGATCCAGCCGGTGTCTCAGGTACTGATTGGATAGATTGATAGCAGAGCAGCCATTGGCTTCCACTGCTGTCCATCACATCCAATGAGACGGGAGACAGGGGGCAAGGCCGAGTCCTGCTGTTCGTGTCAATGGACGCAGCAGCAGGACACGGGAGCGCGCCCACACGAGTGCCCCAAGGGAGAACACTTCTACGACAGGACACTCGATGTGGGGAGGAGCCAGGAGTGCCACTGAGGGACCCCAGACAAGGAGGATCAGTGCCACTCTGTGCAAAACCACTGCACAGAGGAGGTAAGTATAACATGTTTGTTATTTAAAAAAAAAAAACCTTTACAACCACTTTAATTAGTTGAAACGCGTCGGGGCTCTGGTTCTTTCTGTACATCCGAGACCATTGTTTATGCCATTGTGATCATCTTACATACTATAAAGTTCAAGCTTCTTTAAAAGATTTTTTTTCTAACTTTGTGCGCACTACATTGTCCCTATTGATTTTTTTTTTAATGTTGTTTAACCTCCTCCCACCCGCGCCATAGCCGAATGACGGCTACAGCGCGGCTCTAAAATGCCAGGAGGACATCAATAGACGTCCTCCCATTTGGCTTGTGCTGGGCGTGCTCCCGCGGACCCGATGTCCGCCGGAGACCCGCGATCTCCTTTCAGAGAGGAGGAACGGGGAACCGCCTAAGTAAACACGGCGGTTCCCCGTTCTGTGAATGGGACATAACAGATCTACTGATCCCTGTCACTGGGATCAGTTAGATCTGTTATGTCCCGACCAGCCCCGCCCCCCCACAGTTAGAACACACCCAGGGAACATTGTTAACCCCTTCACTGCCCCCTGCTGGTTAACCCCTTCACTGCCAATGACATTTACACAGTAATCAGTGGACATTTACATTTCTGATCGCTGTATAAATGTCATTGGTCCCAAAAATGTGTCAAAAACATCTGACATGTCCGCCCCGATATCGCAGTCCCGATAAAAATCGCAGATCACCGCCATTACCAGTAAAAAAAAAAAATAAAATAAAAACGCCATAAATCAATGTCCATAGTTTGTAGGCGCTATAACTTTTGCGCAACCCAATCAATAAACGCCGATTGCAATTTTTTTTACCAAAAATATGGAGAAGAATATAAATCGGTCAAAACTGATGAATAAATTTGTTTTTTTATTTTTGGATATTTATTATAGCAAAAAGTAAAAAATATTGTTTTTTTTTCAAAATTGTCGCTCTTCTATTGTTTATAGCGGCGATCAGAAATGACGCAGAGGGAATCAAATACCACCAAAAGAAAGCTCTATTTGTGGGAAAAAAAGGACGCAAATTTTGTTTGGGTACCACGTCGCACGACCGCGCAATTGTCCTTCAAAGAGCGACAGCGCTGAAAACTGAAAATTGGTTCGGGCAGGAGGGGGGTTTAAGTGCCCAGTAAGGAAGTGGTTAAATAAAATGAGGCAATTTTAGATTCATTTTGTGTCTTTGCATTTGGTGCTGGTATCGCAAAGTCCCAACTTCCCCCCTCTCTTTTTGCCATTTGTGGGCTTTTATTCAAAGATGCTGGTATGTTTTGAATAGAATAGGCTGTCTTAACATAACGTATGACAACGCACATGCGTTTGCGCAGAACACCGGAGTTGGCAGGAGTCAACCACCACCCGCCGAATGCGACCCATTGAAGTGAATGGGGCTGCGCTACAACTTTCTTTCAACCGTGTGCACCATATTGCCTTATCACCACCTGTCAAATGTCTATGAAAAGACATCACAAGTATATTGCACACCTATAAATGAGAAATAAAGTGTTATGAGCAATCAGAAACAACTGCCCTGATGGCAGTCCTGGTATCATTCCCGTTAGGGAGATCAGGCATGTGGGTAAAAGCTGATTTGTGAACATTGTTATCCATAGCCTCCTCTGATTACTTGGTTGTTAAATGCTGCACTAGAGACCCCCTTTCTGTACAGCCAGGAGCATATTTAAAAAAAACTCATTAAAAGCACCAACATTTATGCTTAATAATTTTTTTTTTATGCTTAATAATGTTTACATTAAGCACAGTCCTAGATAGCTTGCAGTAGTGTTTGAACAGAAGCATAAAATCCCATGTTTATGGTTCAGGAGAGAAATATAGTCATGTAGCAGCTGTATCATTGGTTTTCATACCTACTTAAACCTTCGTAATTTGTCTTTAGTAAGACTCCCTCCCTCCAATTCAGTAGAATGAGACAGAATAAGACAGAACTGTGCTAACACTCATTTCACATTGCTTTAAAAATAGAAGGGAACATATGATTTCCCAAGCAACCTGAGCAGGTTTAAATGCCAACCTCTTCATCTTAAAACATACATACATTTTTTTTTTACTTTTATTTTACCTGTCACACTTAGCACACATCATAAGTCATTTAGTATAACGAAGAGTAATGTACAAAGTGCCGTAACTTACAGCAGCCAATCAGTTGAATGTTTGCTAATTTGACTCCAGTAAACAGAGATCTAGTTGAGTGCTGTTCATTTTCATTCTAGTTTGTACGCTCGTGTCGGGATGGTTGGGGATTTATTGGACTGCAATAATCACATACTGAGATATGCTATATTGTCAAAAGTATTGGGACAACTGCCTTTACACGCACATGAACTTTAATGGCATCCCAGTCTTAGTCCGTAGGGTTCAATATTGAGTTGGCCCAACCTTTGCCGCTATAACAGCTTCAACTCTTCTGGGAAGGCTGTCCACAAAGTTTAGGAGTGTGTCTATGGGAATGTTGGTGGGTGGAATGGGGAAAGATGGGGGGAGAGCTATGGAAGATAATATGAAGGTTCTCATGTTCCAATCAACCATTGGAAATGGTATTGTTTTTGCTAAAATAAAAAATATGCAACATACATGTGCAAAACATGACAGTGAATTAAATTGTTTGTTCACCAATGCCAAGAGTCTGCCAAGCAATATAGGTGAGTTGGAAGCTCTGGTGCATGAGGAGAACTATGATTTAATTGGTATTGCTGAATCTTAGCTTAATTCTTTACATGACTGGGCTATTAATATTCCTGGTTATGCTCTCTTTTAGAAAGACAGGGTAAAACAGAGGGGTGGTGGTGTCTGTTTCTATGTGAGAAGTGATCTCAAAGTGTGAAAAGGGACCTAGTTGATGGAGAGTGTGATGAGTCTGAAGTATTATGGGTAGATCTGTATATGGGTGTGCACACTACAAAGGTTATCATTGGAGTTTGTTATAGACCTCCCAGTGTTAAAGAGGAGGTGGAGACTCAACTCCTTGCACAGATGGAAAGGGCTGCAAGGGCTGCAAGGGCTGGGACAGTGATACTAATGGGGGCTTTTAACTACCCAGAAATTAACTGGAGTAATGGCACTGCTGGGACAGTTAAAGGGCAAAACTTTATAAACCTATTACAGAACAACTAGGAATGATGCTTTGCTGGACTTGGTAATCTCAAACCATGCAGAGCTTATTACCAATATTCATATAAAAGAACATCTGGTTAGCAGTGACCATAACATGATTTCATTTAATGTAAGCTGCAAGCAACAATCACATACGGGAAAGATAAAAACACTTAACTTTAAGAGAGCAAATTTTACAAGGATGAGGGCTGCTCTCCAGGACTTAGACTGGGAGGGAATATTGGCATCGATGAACACAGAACAAAAATGGGAATTTTTCAAAAAGACTGTATGCCAACTCACTGCAAAGTATATTCCCATGGGCAATAAGTTTAAAAGGCTAAAAATAAAACCTATGTGGCTCATGGCCAAAGTTAAAAACGTTATAAATGATAAGAAAAGAGCATTTAAAAAAATATAAAAATGAAGGAACACTATCATCTTTTAAATTTTACAAAGAATATAACAGAATATGTAAAAAGGAAATCAAGGACGCAAAAATTCAAAACAAACGACAGATTGCAAAAGATAGTTGGACAAACCCCCAAAAAATCTTCAAGTATATTAATAGAAAAAGGTCAGGTCGGAGCATGTAGGCCCTTTACAAGATAATCTAGAGTGGGTGCCTGGGGACAAAGAGAAGGCAAACTTATTAAATACTTTCTTCAGCTCTGTGTATACAAACGAGCATGGGGGAGCTCATGTCCATAATGGGGGTGGTAGTGACACAGCCCCAAATTAAATGGTCCAGAAGTATTTAGACAGAATAAAGGTGGATAAAGCACTTGGACCAGATGGCATCCACCCACGAATCCTAAAATAATTTAGCTTGGTCATTTCAAAGCCATTGTATCAAATTTTTAGGGACTCCTTAATGACTGGAATAGTACCACTGGATTGGCATAGGGCCAATGTGGTGCCCATATTTAAAAAGGGATCAAAGTCTTTAGTAACTATAGACCTGTTAGTTTAACTTCTATAGCTGGGGAGATACTGGAGAGTTTAATAAAAGACCACATAGATGAGTTCTTGTTGGAAAACAATTTTTCAGCAACAGACAGCATGGATTCATGAAAGACAGAGATGAGAGATTCATGAGAGACAAAGATCTGTGATTGGCCGGAGTCGAGTGACGTCACTCCAGCGCATGTGAAGAAACGGCACAGAGGCCATTTCTTCACTGTGCATGTACCGAAATGAGGTCGGCACATCTCTTACACTGCATATCTCCTGAACCGTGCAGGTTTGGGAGATATGCAGGGCAACTACAGGTAAGCCTTATTGAAGGCTTACCTGTAGGTTAAAGTGGTTGACACAAGTTGACAACCACTTTAAATCAAAAAAATCAGGGAACAACAAACGTGTAGCCTAAAAATGACTTTTAAACCCTTCACACTGATGTAACGCAAATATGAGTCCTTCTCCTTGAAGGGGTTGTACTGGGGTGGTGCTTGCAGCTGCAGACATCACCCCGATACCGTTTTTTAGAGCCAACAGTTGGCTTTCTTATGATAACAACCGATATGGCTTGGCTCTTATCCCAAGCAGCGGGAGGGGACCTTCCCACCTCCCGCAACTCGTCTGGGCTCTCCCGTCCCACCGGGAGGCCCAAGCAACCAGACAGCACCTCTAATGGCTGGCCGGAGACCCGATCAAAGCCGCAATCGGCTTTGATCTGATCTAGTAACCAGGAAGCGATGTCATGACATCACTTCTGGTTTACTGAAGACTTAAAGTGGTTGTAAAGGTTCGCTTTTTTTTTTTTGTTGAAAATAACAAACATGCTTAAGTCATACTTATCTCCTCTGTGCAAGGGTTTTGCACAGAGTGGCCCAGATCCTCCTCTTCTGGGGTCCCTCAGCGGTGATCTTGGCTCCTCCTCTTCTCGAGTGCCCCGTTGAAGAGCCACTCACACTTGGGGCACCCATGCTGACGCAGTCCCGTGTCCTGCTGCTGCATCCATTGACACAGACAGCAGGCCCCGCCCCCTGGCTCCCGCGTCATTGGATTTGATTGATAGCAGCGGGAGCCAAAGGCTGCGCTGCTATCAATCTGTCCAATGAAGACCCGAGACACTGGCTAGAGCATGTGTGCTTGTCCCCATTGCAGGAAAGATCGGGCTCAGGTAAGTATTGGAGGGGCTCTGGGGGCCGGTGCATCCAACTTTACAACCCCTTTAAAGGCGCCAAATTTAAAAAGAAACAGCATTCAAAACAGCCAAACTTGGCGATTTGAATGCTTTTAAGTGCAAAGGAGGGATTTGGGGTCTTATAGACCCCAGATCTCTCCATAAAGAGTAAATGTCACTGCTTATTGCTGTCACAAGGGATGTTTACATCCCTTGTGACAGCAATAAAAGTGATCAGAATTCTTTTTTAACCACTTCAATACAGGACGTTTATACCCCCTTCCTGCCCAGACCAATTTTCAGCTTTCAGCGCTCTCACACTTTGAATGACAATTACTCTCTCATGCTACACTGTACCCAAACAAGATTTTTATCATTTTTTTCACACAAATATAGCTTTCTTTTTGTGAAAGTTATAGAGTCTACAAGCTATGGTGCCAATCATTGAAAATTGATCATACCTAATGCACTGATGGCCTATCTCATTTCTTGAGGCCCTGAAATGTCAAGAAAGTACAAATACCCCCCAAATGACCCCATTTTGAAAAGTAGACATTCCAAGGTATTTAGTAAGAGGCATGGTGAGTTTTTTGAAGATGTACTTTTTTTCCCACAATTCTTGGAAAAATTAAGAAATTATTATTATTATTTTTTGCACAAAATTGTCATAACAACAAGTTATTTGCATATGCATACTTCCAATTACACCCCAAAATACATTCTGCTACTTGCCCCGAGTATGGCTATACCACATGTGTGAGACTTTTTCACAGCCTGGCCGCATAGAGACGTCCAACATGCAGGGAGTACCGTCATGCATTCTAGGAGCAGAATTTTCACATCTAATTTCGACTTATTACATTTTTGAAGGCCCTGGAGCACCAGGCCAATGGAATTACCCACAAAATGACCCCATTTTTGAAAGCAAACACCCCAACGTATAATCTATGAGGCATTGTGAGTCTTTTGAATGGTTCATTTTTTTCCACAAGTCTTCGAAATACGTGGAAAGAAAATGAAAATGCTTTTATTTTTACACAAAGTGGTAAATTTATAATATATTTCTAACACATAGCATGCACATAGCAAAAATTACCCCCAAAATATATTCTGCTACTCATCCCGAGTATGGCGATACCACATGTGTGAGACTTTTAAACAGCCTGGCCACTTAGAGAGGTCCAACATGCAGGGAGCACCTTCAGGCATTCTAGGAGCAGAAATTACACATATGATTTCCTAACCACCTATTACAATTTGGAAGGCCCTGCAGCACCAGGACAATGGAATTACCCACAAAATGACCCCATTTTGGAAAGCAAACACCCCAACGTATATTCTATGAGGCATTGTGAGTATTTTGAATGGTTGATTTTTTTTCACAAGTCTTCGAAAAAATGTGGAAAGAAAATGAAAACGCTTTTATTTTTACACAACGTGGTACATTTATAAGATATTTCTAACACATAGCATGTACATAGCAAAAATTACCCCCCAAAATATATTCTGCTACTCGTCCCAAGTATGGCGATGCCACATAAGTGAGACTTTTTCACACCCTGGCCACATACAGAGGCTGAACAAGCAGGGAGCAACGTCAGGCGTTATAGGAGCATAAATTACACATAAAATTTCATTCATACGTATCACACTTTTGAAGGCCCTGGAGCAGCAGGACATTGGAATTACCCACAAAATGACCCCATTTTGGAAAGCAAACACCCAAGGTATATTCTATGAGGCATGGGCTGCAGATAGGTACTCAGGTATTCTGCTGGGCTGCAGATAGGTACTTGGGTACTTTGATGGGCTGGAGACAGGTACTCAGGTAATCTGATGGACTGGTAAAAGGTACTAGGGTACTCTGATGGGCTGCAGATAGGTACTCGGTTACTCAAATGGGTTGGTGACAGGTACTCGGGTAATCTGAAGGGCAGGTGACAGGTACTCGGGTATTCTGATGGGCTGGTGACAGGTACTCGGGTACTCAGGTGGGCAGGTGACAGGTACTCGGGTACTCAGGTGGGCAGGTGACAGGTACTTGGGTACTCAGATGGGCAGGTGACAGGTACTCTGGTACGCTGATGGTCTGGTGACAGGTACTCGGGTACTCTAATGGGCAGGTGATAGGTACTCGGGTACTTTGCTGGGCTGGTGACAGGTACTCAGGTTCTCTTATGTGCAGGTGACAGGTACTCTGATGGGCTGGTTACAGATATTTGGGTACTCAGATGGGCTGGTGACAGGTACTCGGGTACTCAGATGGTCTGGTGACAGGTACTCGGGTACTCAGATGGGTTGGTGACAGGTACTCGGGTACTCTGATGGGATGGTGACAGGTACTCAGGTACTCAGATGGGATGGTGACAGGTACTTGGGTACTCAGATGCAAGAGAGAGAGAAAAGCGCCTCTAAATGCAGACAGTTTATTGCAATCAGAATAAAACACAGGGTGGTTACACTCACAGATGGAAGTGGTAAGAGAGCATGTCCGCACATTCGTCTGCGGATAGACAAGGTGGAGAAATACAGTGTAGTCCGGAGTCTTGCGGGCCACTGGTGTGTGCTGTAGTCCTGAGGGGAACCCACCGATCGGGGCGACCGCCAGCAGTCATCAACCGATATCCCTCCGTGGCGGATGGAATAGCTAGGGGTGTCCAGGAAGCAGCGTGCACCGAGCGTCCCGCGTCACTAATGTGCGACGCGTTCCTGGGTATGCAAAGCCTGCGACGTGGAAAGCAGGCGCACCCTTTCATCAGGCAGTCAGTGGGTACTCAGATGGGCAGGTGACAGGTACTCGGGTACTCTGATGGGCAGGTGACAGGTACTCGGGTACTGTGATGGGCTGGTGACAGGTACTCGAGTACTCTGATGGGATGGTGACAGGTACTTGGGTACACAGATGGGCAGGTGACAGATACTCGGGTACTCTGATGGTCTGGTGACAGGTACTCGGGTACTTTGATGGGTTGGTGACAGGTACTCAGGTACTTTGATGGGTTGGCAACAGGTACTCGGTTACTCTGATGGGTTAGTGACAGGTACTCTGGTACTCAGATGGTCTGGTGACAGTTACATGGGTACTCTGATGGGATGGTGACAGGTACTCGGGTACTTTGATGGGTTGGTGACAGGTACTCGGGTACTCTGATGGACAGGTGACAGGTACTCGGGTACTTTGATGGACAGATGACAGGTACTCTGATGGACAGGTGACAGGTACTCTGATGGGCTGTGCGAGGTACTTTGATGGGGTGGTGACAGGTACTCTTTATTGGGGGGGGTGATCAGTGTGTTTGGTGTACAGTAGGCGGTAACAAGCTGTTACCGCAATCTCCCTGTCACACACGATCGGTGTGTGACAGGGAAAACCGCGGTAACAGCTCATTACCGCGGTTTGTTTACATCACATGACCGGCTGTGATTGACACAGCCAGTCACGTGGTAAAGAGCCAATTCTATTGGCTCTTTACACTGATTGGAGCTGGGCTTTGTCTGAGGGACAAGCCTCAGCCCTGATCGCCGCGCTGCACTCCCCGGGGGCGCGCATGAGCGGCGTGCACGTGGAGATCGGTAGTGACCAGCTGTGATTGGACACAGCTGGTCACGTGGTAAAGAGCCAATTTTATTGTCTCTTTACCCCGATTGGGGGGGACACAACCCCCCAGCACATGATCGATCCGTGATCACCGCTCTGCGGGCCAACGTCATATGACGTCGGCCCAGATCGACGAGCGGTTCCTGCCAACGTCATTTTAACATGACTCGATAAGGAACTGGTTAAAGGGACAGTGGAGAAGCAAACCCATAGTTAAGTCACGCCCGCAAATGTAAACAATGTTCAACCCACACATGTGAGGTATTTCCACGATCGTTAGAGCGAGAGCAATAATTCTCACACAAGTCCTCCTCTGTAACTCTGAACTGATAACCTGTACAGCTTTTTAAAGTGTCGCCTATGGAGATTTTTAAGTACTGTAGTTTGTCGCCATTCCACAAGCGTGTGCAGTTTTAAAGCATGACATGTTAGGTATCAATTTACTCGGCATAACATCATCTTTCACATTATAAATAAAAACTGGGCTAATCTTATGGTTTTGTTTTTTTTTATTCATGAAGGTGTATTTCTTCCAAAAAATTGCATTTGAAAGACCGCTGCACAAATACAGTGTGAAAAAATATATAAAGATCTCCATTTTATACTCTAGGGTCTCTGCTAAAAAAATATACATAATGTTTGGGGGTTCCAAGTAATTTTATAGCACAAAATATAGATTTTAACTTGTAAGCAACAAGTGTCAGAAAAAGGCTTAGGCATGAAGGGGTCAAGTTGGTTGTGGGTGACTCTATATAGTGCAAGATGTGCCTGTTTAGTACTTTCTCTGTATGTTTTGGAACATAAAATAAAAAACTATTAAAAAAATAACAATTTCTAAAATCTGCCTAAAAAGAAGCTCCTGTACTTTTCTGAATGACAAGAACCTGAGAACCCAGGTCACCAAATAAAACAATGAGATTTTCAATGTAGTGCGTTTTGTGGCTTTCAGCTTTAAACCACTCAGGTGTGAATGGGGCCTTAGGGAGACCTATTTATATTTAGGTCACATTTACACAGAAACAGTCTGCTGGAAAGATAAGGTAAAAGACTTGCATCATTTCTAATACAATATTGGTAGAGGTGTTCTTAAAACAGAGCTAAAAATAAGTAAGGGTGTTGCCTATAGCAGCAAATTAGGCACTATGCTTAATCTAAATTAACTGTTTTATGCTACAGTTTAGCTGCTGTGCAATTAATCAGAAAAAAAGAGCTGAACTATTATATAATATACACCGATCAGCCGTAACATTATGATGACCCACCTAATATTAAGTAGGTTCCCCTTTTGCCTCCAAATCAGCCCTGACTTGGATGCCATTAGACCTCTGAAGGTATGCTGTGATATCTGGTACCCAGTGGCGGCTCCTGCTCACTATTTGGGGGGGGTGGCACAAAAGCAGCACCAACACCACCCCCCCGCGGGAGACACGGATGGCAGCAGCGGCGGTCACCCGCCAAAAACCGCGGCAGTCACCGGAGAGGAGTTCTGGCTGCCTTACCTTAGTGAGGCATTAAGGCAGGGAGAAGGAAGAGTCGGGGACGCTTCGGTGAGCGCACAGGGAGACATTCTCCTTCCGGCCGAACAAAAACAGGAAGTTTGTCCTGAGACACCCCTGGCCAATAGGGGTTTCCTGATTGGCCGGGAGGAGAGTGCTCTGTGCCCCAAGCCCACCCTTTTTTGAAGCCTATTAGAACCTGTGGCTCTAATCATGTGCTTAAAAAAAAAACACCCCCCATTGGAATCCATTCGTCCAGCGCCCTGCATGTAGATTAGGATAGGGGCGGCGCCCCTGCGCCCCTTATGGAGCGGCCGCCACTGCTGGCACAAAGCCATCAATAGTTGATCCTTTAAGTTCAGCAAGTTGCGAGGTGGGGCCTCCATGGATTGGACTAGTTTATCTAGCACATCCCACAGATGCTCAATGGATTGAAATCTGAAGAATCTGAAGGCCAAGTCAACACCTAAAACTCGTTATGTTCCTTAAAGCCCTCTTGAACCGTTTTTGCGGTATGGCAGGGTGCTTTATCCTAGTGAAAGAGGCTATTGCCATCAGGGAATACCATTTCCATGAAGGGGTGTACTCAGTGGCGGTCCGTCCACAATCCATGTGCCTGGCCCCCTAAGCCAGAGGCTCTAATTGGCTTCAAAAAAGGGTGGGCTCGGGGGAAACAGAGCACTGTGCCCTGAGCCCACCCAGTTATGTGACAATAGCAAATTAATATGCACTATTGTCTTCCTGATTCTCCTCCTGGCCAATCAGGAAGCGGGTCCTGAGACCCGATGCCAGGGAGTCTTAGGACTCCTGGCCAATCGGATCTCAGGACCCACTTCCTGTTCAGCCAGGAGGAGAAGCCCCGGCTCTTCCCTCGGCAAGCTCATCTCTTCGTCTCACCCCCGGATCCCATCTGCCTCCTTACGGTAAGACCTCAGATCGCCGCCTTTCAGTCCGTCTCTTGCGGGGGGATCACCACCTTCCTGTCCATCTCCCATGAGGGGAGTTGGGTAGTGCTGGAGCGAGTGAGGGGTGCAGGTTTGTCTGCCACCCCCCCCAAAAAAAAAATATTGAGCACCAGTCGCCACTGGGTGTACGTGGTCAGCAATAAATGTATAGGTAGGTGGTATGTGTCAAAGTAACTTCCACATGGATGGCAGGACCCAAGGTTTCCCAGCAGAACATTGCCCAAAGCATTACACTGCCTCTGCCGGCTTGCCTTTTTCCCATACTGCACCCTGGTGCCATCTCTTTCCCAGGTAAACGATGCACATTCACCCAGTCATCTACATGATGTAAAAGAAAACATGATTCATCGGACTAGGCCACCATTTCCATTGTTGTGCAATCCAGTTCTGATGTTCATGTGTCCATTAGACGTTTGGCTATGGACAGCATGGTCCCCCTGACCGGTCAGTAGCTATGCAGCCCTATACACAACAAACTACAATGTCCTTTTTTTCTGGTTTTAAAACATAAACTTCAGAGACAACATGTTTACTCACTGCCTTATACATCCCATTGACTTTCAAATGCCATTGTAAAGAGATATACAATTTTATTCCATCATGGCTGATCAGTGTATAGTGCAGTTTATGTGGCTACTAAATCATCAGTTGTGCTGTAAAAGATGATCAGAAAAGACAAAGGTTGTCCTGCCATTTAAATAAAGTGCCCGTTGTTTGTGTGACCTTTCCTGGTGAAACAGAATAATTTAAAACATTATTATATACTTTAGCTCTCATGCATTACTGCGTCAGCACTAAGAACTGTTATTTACTCTCGGCCACAAATCAAATTCTCACTTTTAAACTTCAACTTGAATTATCAAGGCTGACTTTAAAAATGATTGGTGGCTGTAGAGAGTTAACGATAATAGTACTGACGCGTCTATACATTGGGTCCCATGCGATACCTAAAGCACCGTTCTTACTTTCCGCAGAACTCTTCAGCTTTATAATAGGGATGTTTTACAAGATCACATGAAGGTGGATTCAAAGACTAGGACAGCTATTTACTAATTCACGTCTGCTTGAAATTCTTGGAAACTTGGCCAATTACTACAGTCCTCAGGACAGGAGTCTGAACCAGAGCTCTAATGAAGCTATGTCTCCTAACAATGTTGTACAATATAGACTATCTCATAATGAATGACACTGCTTCTAAGGCAACAATGTAATGAGTGAGTCAATGTTGTAATGAATGGGACTGTCTTGTAATAGGTAAGTAATGTATGGGAATGTTTTCTTTCTGACTGAAATGGGCATCTAATAGCTAAGTCTATATGGTAATGACTGGGGCCATGTTCTAATGGCTTATAAATGCATACATTGTGGATTATACAATGACTAAAAAGACTCTTCAGTTTAGATTTCTTTGTTCTGTGGAAATTTATGATCATCCTTAGTGCGCCTTATAAATCTCAGTAATGTTCACCTTGTGTTCTGAATGGAGGAGAGGTTTGAACTTGATGAGCGATATCCCGAAAGGTGGATGTGAGAGACAGATGATACACTCCGAGCTAACCCTAGAGTCTTGAGTTAAAAGGGGGTTAGTATTGATAAATTAGACACAGTGATTAATTCAGAAACAACAGTTAATGAATTGCTCTTCATAAGTAGAATGTACAGTACATATACTGTATAAACAATCTCTACCACAGCGCTATCTAATACAGGCGGTCCCCTAGTTATGAACATCCGACTTATGAATGACTCCTACTTACAAACAGAGGGAAACAACAGGAAATGAGAGGAAATCTCCCCCTAGGAAGGGGAATTCACCCCTGTAAGAGATATTATGGGAAAAAGATGTCTCCACTGATGCTTTATCACCAAGGTTTGTTTCCACAACAACCCAAAATTTTCGAAATCCAATTATCATTGGGACAGGAAGTGAGGTGAAATTTTCTGAACAGAAACTTAGACAGCAAAACAAACATTACAAGGCTGTTACTCCTTCCCTATGCTATCCAAAAAGCTTAAAAATATTTGTTTTGGCTGAAGCTACCCTTAAAAAATGTACCTGTTCTGACTTACAAACAAATTCGACTTATGAACAAACCTACAGTCCCTATCTTGTTTGTAACCCGGGGACCGCCTGTAATCAAATATTACTATGTGTGATCGTAATATCACAATATAACATCAGAACCTGTGCCACTATAAAATGACAGCCCCAAAAAATGCTCAATAGTTCATAATAAGTAATATTCTTCTATAAAGTTCTCCGTGCCGAAAATAGCTTCTCAGTGCTCCAGAAAAGTGCTCCGTGCCAACCACTGTGCTTCCACACACTCGCCAGATGTAACTGACTTTATGGTTTTCAGCAAAAAAGTCACAGCATGCATATGGAAAACCTCCTGGGTTATTAAACAGTGGAATTCAGCCTTTCCACCTCCTTGCTCTTCTCCTCCTTGGTTCTCCTCTACCAGTATCCTTATATTCATCGTATTTGCTTGTATACCTCCATTAATATGCAAAGGGACAAAGAGGAGAAAACCCGACCAGCCGATAAAGGGGGGATAGTTAACCTCAAAGATTGGACCTAATAGATAAACTGTAGGTCTAACAAAAAGAGTGTGTGACTTTTTTTGTGTTGGGACCAACTCATATCCTGATATTCCTCCACTGAGTGCTTCACTAGGATGAGGCTCGGAAGGTCAGCTGGTGTATATAAATGCACTCCTTGAAGGTTAGGTACATGTGCTCAAAGGAACAAGAAAGGAACCATCATTACGCAAAACAACCATAAAAACTTGCAAAAGATTTACTAAAAGCTTCTTAAAATACACTCACATTTAAGTGACTCTGGTCTCTTAAGGAGCATAAAACATTGGCATACACTTCCAGGATCGTGGATGATGTCATTGGCTTTGCCCCAACATGTTTCGTCATGTGACTTCATTATAAACTATATATATATATATATATATATATATACCAATATATATTTTACATATTCTTCCATTCCCGGTACCTAGTAAGCTGCTAACCCAGTACCAGGACCAAAGAACAAAGGGCCACAACCCATAGTGACCAATTATAAGTCATCTTATGTTGGCCTTGAATTAAAACGAATAACTGTGGGGTTCATTTACTAAAACTGGAGAGTGCAAAATCTGTTGCAGCTCTACATAGAAATTAATCAGCTTTCGGGTTTTTTTGTCAGATCTTAATTGAACAAACTGAAGTTAGAAGCTGATTGGCTACCCTGCACAGCTGCACCAGATATTTGCATTCTCCAGTTTTTAGTAAATTAAATCAACCCCTGTTTTTCAATTCATGTCATGGAATAAACCCATGTATTACTATCAGTGTTATGGGAAAGTATATACTGTAGTTATTAAACATATGACAGCTGTCATCGCTTTGGTGATGTTTTATGTGTACATTAAAAAAAATATTTATTTAATAAAACAATATTAAAAAGTGTTTTGATTATGTTTTCTTCATCTAAGCCAGGGGTCTCGAAATTTGCTACACAAAGTTTACTGTTCTTTAGGGGGGATGGGCTGTGGCCAGTGGGAGTAGAAAATGTCCCAACATCAGTGGGAGTAAACAATGCCTGTGGTCAGTAAGAGGAGGAATAGTGCCTCATCATTGCTATCAGTGGAATGAATAGTGCTCCATCACCAGTGTCAGCGAGAGATATAGTGCCCCGTTGTTGGTGACAGTGGTAGGAATTATACCCCATCAATGGTGTCAGTAAAAAGAATGGTTCTTCATTACTGGTGTTAGCTGAGGAGATATTGCCCCAGGGACCGTGTAAAGGCAAGCAAAGGGCCACACCTGGCTCATGGGCTGCAGTTTGGAGACCACTAATCTAAGCTGCCAGTAACTGGCCTGAAAGTTTTGGACTTTCATTATCAAAAATTTGACCAAAAACAATTGTGCTCAATACATGCACTACTGCATCTACTGTAAATGCATCAAAAAAGCTGTGAACTATGAGCTCATCTGTCTCTTCTAACAGCCCTCTCCTTGACTAACATTAAAGTGCCTCTCAAGTGACCACAATCTTCGTGGCTGGCCAATTCTCTACTTTGCAATGAAAAGAAGTACAATACATATAATCAAAAATTCTTTTTTTCCTTAGATGTTTACATTCTTACATATAAATGACCCATGCTTTGTAAAGCAAGGTGCTACCTGCTTCACCCAATAACGATCAGCCACCAAGACCAGCGAGAGTTTGGCCTTTCCTCTCTTCTGGTTTCTACTTTCTCCTATTTTTGTAGCCTTTTTTTACTGTTTTGAACATATATGTCATCCAAAAAAGGCTGTGCTACTCATTCATAAAGTCCACTAAAGGTCCATAAAAAGTATTGAAATCCATAAACTATGACAGGATGATGGTAGAAATGGAGATACACTCAGATTCTATTTAGGCAGACAGCACCACTTGTGCGTAGACACTTATTGTGAAATCCACCACCAACAGAAATCAAGGCTTACCAAATGATAAACCAAAACACGCTATATGGTAAAGGTAATCTTTCCCTCCTCCTCAGCCAGTCCTAAGATCGGAATGGGGTAAATTACCCCGCTGAAGCTGTTGGACGCCGTCCTATCGAACTCTTGGGTTAATAATCTCTCAGAGGAAGTGTGTGCCGGGAACGTGGGACAAAGTGAAACATGTACGTTATTTGCGCTATGTGGCTCCTTCTCTCCTATACATGTCCAACGAGAGATTATTAACCCGTGAGTTCGATAGGATGGCGTCCAACAGCTTCAGCGGGATAATTTACCCCATTCCGATCTTAGGACTGGCTGAGGAGGAGGGAAAGATTACCTTTACCATATAGCATGTTTTGGTTTATCATTTGGTAAGCCTTGATTTCTGTTGGTGGTGGATTTCACATTTAGTGTCTACGCACAAGTGGTGCTGTCTGCCTAAATAGCATCTGAGTGTATCTCCATTTCTACCATCATCCTGTCATAGTTTATGGATTTCAATACTTTTTATGGACCTTTAGTGGGCTTTATGAATGAGCAGCGCAGCCTTTTTTGGATGACATTTTAACATATACTAGGACTGCGTATTTTGGCTGCAGCTTTACAAATTTGAGATAGCGCGGTGTTTTTCCATATATTCTACTTGAACATATATGTGTTACGTAAACATGTCTTAATTTCAATGAAATTCTCCAGAAAAGGACAGACCATACACATATGGTAAAATCTGCTACCCCCATAGATAAAATGACCTGAAAAAAGGGAACTGGTAAAGAACTAGGAGAGATGTGGCTGCACTCAGAGAGAGAGAGAGACAAAGAAGTAATTAGACAAGGTAAAACTGAGAATTGGGGAGACGCTGACTAAACAGATATATATGCAGGCAGGGGAAAGAAAGAAAGGTGGTGAGAGAGATGGAGAGATAGACGCCATATGAGACCGAGAACAGACAGTGGCTCAGGAGTGAGCAATAGAGGGAATCTGTGATATGAAAAGATTATTTCTGATTGAAATACGGAGTGTGTGTGAGAGAGAGAGATGAGAGATGTGTCAGGGAAGGTGACAGAGCGTGCGTGTAATAAGGGGAAAGGGATGTGTGTGATGTAGAACGCAGAAAGGGGGAGAGGGCGCGAGGAGATGGGGAGAAGAAATATGTATGGGGGTGGATGAAAGAAATGGAGAGGTAAACAGAGGAGAGAGAACAATTGATCAGTCACAGGGAGTAAAATATTCTTGTAGAAAAAAGGACATAATGGACAGAAAAGAAGGGCTAAATACAGCAGTATGCTAGATGCATTATTCAGGCATTTAAAATGCACAAGAAATGTATATCTGTCTATTGTAGCATTTCCATTAACCACTTCAGGGCAGCCATAGACCTATTAGCCAGCAGAGGGCTGATACTCAGCACACCGGCAGAATAGGAGTCCAGGCTTATCTGCATGCTGAAACTGTACAGCACGTTCAGAAGCTGCTTCCTCATTCCATCTACTGCACAAAATGTATGCGCGTATTAAGGCTAGTGGGGAGTTCTCCAAGCTGATCTATATGTATTTCAGAAGAATACTGCATTATATAAGCGACGCACAACCTTCAAGCCTTTATTTGTTAAGCACAATGACCCGTGTGCTTTAACCAAGAAGCCATGAAACTAAGCACAAATCATCTTTTGGTAGTGTACCGGTGGTTAACTGCTACAAGCTGGGGCTTGATGGGTTGCTATTAGTGTTGAGCGAACCCGGACTGTAACGTTCGGGTCCGTACCGAACTTTCGGGTGTCCGTGGCACGGACCCGGACATTTCAAAAATCGTTCGGGTTCGGTCCGGCTTGCTAAAAACTTTACAGGCCCAGGCACGGTGCCTGTGGGCTTTCAAGCCATGCCTGGGCTTGCAATGTCAGGCCCAAGCGAGTTGTGATTATCGTTGGGTAGTTCGGGGTCGAACATCGTCAATTGGTGGCCATGTGATGGTTTTCTACTAAACACGAATCAAAGTACCGAAGAACCAATTTCGTGTGCCCAGTAACACGAATTGTTTATTTCCGAACTTCCAACACGCAGCGAATATATTACGTCATAAGAAGACTTTATGTATATCTAGTCGAACCTCTTGAGGGGTGATCGGAATTATGCGCGTATGTAAAACACGTCATCTACCTTACTCCTTCGTCGAAGACTTGCACG
>BLSH010002284.1:121764-133265 GCA_018402905.1 Glandirana rugosa
GTACAGAGAGAGACAGGATTACAGTACCTTTCAGATAAGTGAACGGTCGAATATTCATCCACCAGAAAGGTCTTTCGGTATGTCCGCGTCTTGGTGATTGGTCGGAGTAGACTTTCCATGACATTAGGACAGAGAGAGACATGCAGCACCACAACCAGCCAACCAGCTAATGGGAGAATTTGTGTCTTTCTACTATTAAATCATAAAGAAAATGTCTATACAAATTGTTTGCAACTTACATACTGGCTAGATCTAGATCTGCTTCCTACGTTGACACCACAGAACTGTTTATAAGGCAACGCCCATATATAGAAAATAATGACTATGAAAACAGGCAGCTTGGCTGGGAAAACAAGCAAAAAGTTAATAGCTTGACAAAATCCATTTGAAAACTGGATTTTACCATAATAATACAATGTTGAGAAATGGCCGGGTAATACCAGGCAAATCAATAGCTTTGTTTTTCTTTATAAATAGGTGATAGGAGTGAATTAAAAAAACAAACTGCAGCAAAGAAATGCAGCATATTTTACCCTTTTCTAAGAAGGCCCTTTAGAAATGAATGGAGAGTGCTTTACAATGTAAAAAAGTACTCCTCCTAGAATTGACATTTAAGTCTTGTGTAAAATGAAAAGCTTTGACTAATATAAAAAATGATACTTAGCTCTGGTATTGCTTTCTCCCATTCAACCATTCTAACAGCCAGCCACACAGATCTCAGCTGCCTCAGTGATCTGATCTATCAATTAACCACTGAATTCAGCAAGTTCAGCATTCCCAGGAAAACTGAATACATAGGGCAGAATCATTATGTGACCAATGGTTCTTATACTACCTGTTTTGCTAGACCCGTCATTAAAATTCACATTTTACAGAAAAAGACTGGGTGCATATCAGCAATATGAAAAAGAGTACCTTTTCTTGCCATATATAATAAAAAACAGACCCAGAGCTTCCTAATGTGACCTAAAGCCAAGGTAGCCTAGATCACAAGGAGGGAGCTCGTGTAAAAATGTGAGCTAACGAGAGTAAATTTAGAATCCTTGTTTCATTTTCAACTCTGGATTGCTCAAATGACAGATGGAAGCAGATTTTTTTCACGCTAATAGTCTGGGGCTACCAAGAGTATTTTTTGGGTATGGCAACTATGAGCATCATTATAAATGGCAGAGAGCTCACCAGACAGATCCTCCTAAGAAGATAGAGGCCCATACCTTTCTGCAGCCATTTTTTTTCATCCGTAACCCATTGGGGAGATTTCCCTCCACTTGCTGCCCTACGGCCAAAGAGGGAATCTCTTCAAAGTGAGGTAATCCCGGGGTGTCACCGAGATCACCAGAACTAGTGTCTCCATAGGAAGATTTCCCCATTATTACTGTTCTGGGGACAACCCAAAAAGTAGGATTGTCTTTTCTCTTTTATCTTCAATAGTAACAGGAAACAGGACAAATAGAGACTGAATCTTCCTAATGAGGACACAGATAGCAGGAAAAACTGACGTGTTCTAATTCTCCTGGACCGGTATTAACCTTCCTTGATTACTTTTCTGCCTGGCTACCAGACTTTTTCTGTTCTGTAATTCCTACAATCATTCTCGGTGACTTCAACATCCCTGTTAATACTAATACTTCTGCTACTTCTAGACTTCTCAGTCTAACCTCCTCTTTTGACCTGAAGCAATGGATACATGCTTCCACTCACTTTGATGTCAACACCCTTGAACTTGTTTTCTCCTACCTTTACACTCCGTGCAAGTTGCAACCTTTCCAACAATCCTTTGCCTCTCTCTGATCACTACCTTATTCATGTTCACTCTCTCCCTACAGTTACCCATAGAAATCTTCCCCACTTCAACTCTTATATTCTGCTACTGACAATCTCTGTGACAAAATATCACACCTGTCCTGTCCCAATATAACCTCTTCTGTCTACAACAGTTCACTGTGTCGCTGGACACACTCGCCCCTGTCACTACACAAAGAATCAGGCCTCAACCCCTTCAACCTTGGCAAACAGATTGCACCAGATGTCTCAAAAAACATAGCCATGCTCTTGAGTGACTGTGGTGTAAGACTTAAGTCTCAGAAATATTTCAAACAATATAAATCTGCCCTCCAAAAATATAATTCATGCCTCCATATTGCCAAGCAGACCTCTTATTAACACCTAATCATCCAGTTCCCTTCAACTGTTCTCTACCTTCAACTCTCTACTTCGAACTCTACTGCCTCCAACCACTAACTCACTCAATGTCCAGTCGATCACCAATCACTTAAAAAATAAGATTGATACAAATTGTGATGAGATCTCCACTGTACAGCTATTTCCCCCACTTGACACTCCATGTCTACAGGTACACTCAATACTTCCCTCATTCAGCCCTGCTACTATAGACAAGGTTGATAAACTTTTTTTTCTAATGCCCACTTAACCCCCTGCTCCCTGGACCCTCTTCCCTTGCAAATACAATAGTCACTGTTTGGTTCTATCCTACACTATTTAAGTTACATCTTCAATCTCCCCCTCTCTTCTGGCATCTTCTCCTACTCTCTAAAAATGCACTAATCACCCATATACTTAAAAAGCCCCCATTGGATCCAACATATCTTATCAACCTACGTCCCATCTCCTTACTCCCTCCCCTTTCCATTCAAACTCCCTAAAAACCTGGTTTACAACCAATAACAACTACCACCTCACTGAAAATAATGTTCTTTATCCACAAATACCACAAAATAGCCTCATCCACAAATACCACAAAAGACTTCAAGCTGTCATTGATGTTAAAGGGGGCAATACACGGTATTAAGAACTGGGGTATGTAAACTTTTGATCAGGGTCATTTGGGTAGTTTCTGTTGTCATTATGATTTAAAAAGAGTAAACACAGTTGATTGATAATAAATGGCTTCAGTCAAACACTAACCATGAGTGAAAGAAAAGTTTTTGTCTGATCATTCATATTGTCTGAAAAATGGCCATGAAATCATAAATTCTGCCAGGGTATGTAAACTTATGAGCACAACTGTATTATATACATTTTTTTGTGTGTGGAGCGAACAAAAGAAACAAGATGGACATTGGAACACTCTTTTAAAAATAAGAATATATTTATTTGGAAATATTGATTATATATATGGGGATAATATCGGTTGTTTGAAGTTTTAAGTTATGTAGTACTGCACTTATTTACGTAATTTTGGGGTGTGAAATCCACAGAAGTATGAGCCAGCTACTGTATAAAATATAAACAAAAGTGAAGGTAGCGCAAGAGTTATCACAATATATTCATATAAATATATGTGTCAACCTTTTACTTGAAATTGAAAAAAAAATACTAATGGGGCCAGCTCATTAAGCACTGCAATGCACATGTAACATGCAATTGACATTTCAAAACCCATATGGCATGCTGTTGGAGCAATGACAGCATTTGTACAGTACAGTGGCATCGGGAGGAAGGGAGCGGAGGGGGCTGGAGCCCCGAGTAGCCCTCCAAAAAGCCCCGGGGCTCGGGCATGCATGACTGCATTATTAGCCCCGAGTCCCGAGCGACCGTAATCTGAGTGACAAGTCCCGCCTCCTGGATCCGGCAGCGCCAATGATGGACGTTACACTGGTCCAATGGTACTGCCCCGGGATGTGTGAAGTCCATTACAGGCGCCGCCGGATTCAGAAGGCGGAAGTGAGTGACACTGCGCATGTGTGAGCGGCGGGGGAGCCATGCACTTGTTCAGCATGCCCAGGCTGGAGAGAGATCTGCTGCAGGAGTGTCAAGAGGTCACCTGAAGTCTGACATGGAAAAAGTAGGTCACTAAGGTCAGTGTAGGGGTCAGTTAGGTCAGTGTAGGTGTCAGTTAGGTCAGTATATGTGTCAGTTAGGTCAGTGTAGGTGTCAGTTAGGTCAATGTCTGTGTCAGATAGGTTAGTGTATGTGTCAGGTCAGTGTATGTGTCAGTTAGGTCAGTGTAGGTATCAGTTAGGTCAGTGTATGTGTCAGATAGACCAGTGTAGGTGTCAGTTAGGTCAGTGTATGTGTCAGGTAGGTCATTGTAGGTGTCAATTAGGTCAGTGTATTTGTCAGGTAGGTCAATGTAGGTGTCAGGCTCAGTGTAGGTGTCAGTATGGTCAGTGTATGTGTCAGTTAGGTTAGTGTAGGTGTCAGTTAGGTCAGTGTATGTGTCAGTTAGGTCAGTGCAGGTGTCAGTTAGGTCAGTGCAGGTGTCAGTTAGGTCAGTGTAGGTGTCAGTGTAGGTGTCAGGTAAGTCAGTGTAGGTGTCAGGTCAGTGTATGTGTTAGGTAGGTCAGTTTAGCGGTCAGCAATGACGGGCACTGGTGAGCCAGGCAGCAACCAGCAAGTGAGCCTACTACCACCGCATTCCCCCTATCCCCTGCAGGTTCACGCTCCACAATTCCCCCCCGCTCTGCAAACCCCCCCTGCTCCAGAGCTTGGACTTCGGGCCCAAGCCCCTGGTATTTTTGCTACCTAGCCCCTGGTACAGGGATTTATCAGTAGAAACATGTTGAGAAACAGTAGTATATGAAATTGTATACATGTGCTGGCCCTGGCCGTAGCAGGCATGTCTGTGCATGTGCACCGCTATACCACCCAGAACAGCGCGCACTATGGCGTTTTAATTTTATTTTTTACATTTACTTTAAATCATATCATCACATAGTTCATGCAGTTTGATCTTACATGAGTTCCACATTTAATCTCTTGATACCCATTTAATGCATATGTGCAGCGGCAAAAAAGATGGACATTAATGTCCACACACTACACATACTGTATGTGTCTATGGGCAGCATAGGTTTCTGTGCTAAAAGTGCTCTCACTGCATGCTCCCAGCACAAAGACTCAGCTGTCAAAGACAGCTCCTGGTCTGTATTAGGACCCTTTCACTCTACTCTGTAGCATTATCACAATTTAGCTGTGTTTCACATGTGTTTCCTGTGCATTTCTGGTGCATTTTTGGGTTGCCTGCACCTGTTAAAAATGGACATGTGACTCAAAATCTTACTGTGATTTTGCCTCGATTTCCATTCATTTCAATAGGAATCTGCATTTTTGGTGCGGGTTTTCAAAACCACGCCAAAAATGCAGCATGCAGGACTTTTCAAAAGGCACCCCACCCACAAAGCAGTGGTGTGAAAAGTCCCATTAAAGGGTAACGCTGCGTTTTTCTTGCAAGGTAAAAACGCAGGAAAAATGTATCACTGTAAAAGGGGCCTTAATGATAGGGAACTGGCGGTCTGGCTCCCAATCATATGTCCACTGTGACAGCCAATACTGCTAATACTCCATATTCCTATTGCACCTGTTCCTGGATACGCTCTCAGAGATTTGGGTGTTGCTAGCACACCATGGATCAACAAGGTATCGTCCAAAATGGGTTTTTATTGCATGATCACGTCACAGAGAAGTGCTGTGACAGCCAATCACAGCTGTCACATGATTAACACCGAAGCAGGCAGGAAGGGTTTAAATTCCATAATGGCCTACACACACCATGATGCAGTTCAATACAATGGATATGTTTTTATAGTTTATTGAATGTTATAGCAGGCAATGTTAAAGTGATTTTAAAGGCTTGCTTTAGAAAAACAAAAAACAAACATGTTATACTTACCTCCTCTGTGCAGTTGGATTTGCACAGAGCAGCCTCTTCTCAGGTCCCTCTTCTGCTCTCCTGGCCCCTCCCTCCTTCAAGTGCCCCCTCAGCCAAGAGCTTTCAATGGGGGCACCCAAGCCGAGTCATAGCTCTGTGTATCCATTCAGACACAGAGCCCTGACCTAGCCCCACCCCCTCTCTCCCCTGATTGGCTGACAGTCTTTGATTGACAGTCGCGGGAGCCAATCGTGCCGCTGCTGTGTCTTAGCCAATCAGGAGAAGTGTACTGGATGACTGAGGGGATCGTGGCCATCGCTGGAGAGAGAAGGCACTCAGGGTAAATATTAGGGGGTGCTGGGGAGGCTGCTACACACAGAAGGTTTTTTTATCTTAATGCATGAATGCATTAAGATAAAAAAAAACTGCCTTTACAACTCCTTTAAGCCTAATACACACGATGAGATTATCGGACGAATGATAGTCTGTTTTATTTTTGCATGCTAATCTCACATCAAAAACGAATAGGTTACTAAAGTATGAAATGACACAATAAAAATTTGGAAGTGATGTAATGTATTTGTATTGTATTGTCGCATGAAAACTGTACTGATTGAATGAAAATCGAACAATCTGGTATTGTACAAGAAACATTTTCGTGTTTGCCCTTTGGAAAATTTCGGACGAAAGCTGTGTACTAATGATCAGATTATTGTACGGTTGCTTTGAAAGCGGTATTTTTTTTCTGATCGTGTATACGGGCCTTTAGGCATCACATATAAAAAGATATGTAGCAATGCACCTCAACGCATGAAAAGTAAGTGCAGTCTACATTTTATTAGACAGAACACCTTGCATCACGCTGGGTGTGCGTCTGCATTTTGGAGGTGCACTGGGGGGCCATTTGCAATGAATACTGCCGGAGTATCCAATGTAATTAACGTGCGTTATCACAATGCAATTGGTATGAATGAGCACTAACAGTTGTTAGGGAAATCCCAAAAGATTAGAGAAATCAATTTTTTTTTAATTTAGGCATGCCACAGCAACCCACACATGGCCAGATCCATTAACCAGAGCACACACAGATGCTGGTATAGGATTGTACCATGCAAATTGCACTCACATTAACCATTCCAAGTGGATTTGACTTATTATAGTTAGAAGTTTTGCCATTTAGGAGAGGCAGGGCAGTTAGGTCCTATGAATTAATGTGGGAGCGCAGAAGTTTAACGCCGAATGCAAATTAAATTACTCATGAAAGAATCGTGTAATAAAATAATGAGCTGTGTCCTCCAAACTAATATCTACAGCGTCTTTCCAACACACCTGAGGCTAAACTGTTTACACATTAGGGCTTGATTAAATAAAGGGTGTAAATACCTATTTACTATGGTGTAGAAAGGCTATATTGTAATATATACAGTGTTATACATGAAACAAAGCCTTCATGTATTGTTTTACCTAAAGGCTGTTACAAAAATTCTTATGAATTTAATAACACTGGCCTGTTAAGAGAAGATGCGTTGTAGAGCAAATATTCGAGTTATGCTGCAGTTTTGTTTTAAAGGTTACTTAGTATATTATTGCATAAAATACACACTGAGCTTCATTTATAATAATTGGACCAAAAGAGGAGCCGTCATCCATGGCAACCAATCTGTTTGACTAAAATATAATTGATTGCTCCAGATTTATTAAAGGGCTGCATAGATGTCTAGTTATACTGGAAGCTTGCTAAATCCTACTAAGACCCCTTTCACACCGGAACGTTTTTCAGGCGCTGCGGTGCTAAAAATAGTGCCTGTACAGCGCCTGAAAAATCCCCCCCATTCTCCCCAGTGTGAATCATACTGGGGTGGTGCGCTTGCAGGACGAGAAGAAAGGTCCTGCAAGCCGCTTCTACACCACTCCTACACCACCCCCTCCATTGAAAGCAATGGACGGCGCTCCTGAAGCGGCTGAACATTGCCTCAGAAGCGCAGAGCACCATCGCTTTTAACGCCTTGTTAACCTCTTCTTGGGGGTTAAAAGCGCCCCCCCTTCCTGTATGTATAGCGGTGCCACAGCACCGATATAATAGCGGTAAATGCGGCGCTATAATAGCGGTAAATACGCCGCTAATTAGCGGTGCTTTATCACTACCACCCCTCCCTGCCCCAATGTGAAAGTACCCTTAGAGTTTGTTTAAAATAAACCTGTTGAAGACCAGGAGAATTCAGACTGAGCATACAAGTAACATAAGAAGAGGTTAAAGTGATTGCAAATGATCACCTTGTAAAACAACCCATTTAAAAAAGAAATGAAAGGCAAAACATGTGTGTATAGATAATAATAAACGGAACAATAAAATTGATATGATAAAAAAATATATAAAATACATTTTTTTATACTTGTGATGTCATATTCATTTTATTGTTAAAATATTTTTTAACCCTTAAACATTTAAAAATATTTAACTGTTACCACTGATATTGCTAGCGTTGCAATCACTTTTCATTTTTTTTTGCCATTGCTACTGACTAATACGATAATTTCTTAAAGATAGCAAAAGAGTGCAATATTCTTCATTTTACCACCACCAATCCATCAATTTCAAAAAGCACTCCAGGGTTTCTGATTCTTATAATTTCTTTCTTAATCTGTTATATTTCAGCCACGATGAAGGGGGTGGCGCTTTGTCCCCAAAATTAGTTTCCTTCTGTTAATTATTTGTATAGATTTAAATCTGGACTCAAACACTATGGTGTGGCACTTCCAAGGTGACCATGAAAGTACTCTGGGGTGTAGAAGCTGCCAGTCTAATATTCAGATCACCTATAGTCACATCACATGATGATAACAATATAAAATTTATAGATGACAAGACTCCAGGGTTCCCTTAGAGCAGGCATCCTCAAACTACGGCCCTCCAGCTGTTGTGGAACTACACATCCCATGAGGCATTGCAAAACTCTGATATTCACAGACATTACTAGGCATGATGGGAATTGTAGTTCCTGAACAACTGGAGGGCCATAGTTTGAGGACCCCTGCCTTAGAGTATACCCTTTAATCCACACTTTCCAGACTGTGATTAGAAAGTGATGGAGCAGCAGAAGACTGATGAGGTAGTTTCTCTAATTTCTCCCCTTATAAGCATATTCCTCATTATCAAATAAACATGCAGCAAAACCTATTTGGCTGTTATTTGTACTTTCTCCCAGTCTGAGTAATGCAATACAGGGGACTGTGGGGCTAATATCATGTCAAATTCAGGTACACACAACAGTTGCATTTAAAGATAAATGTAATTATTGTTATACAAATCCAAAAAAAATATTAAAAAATTATTCATCAGTTTAGGCCGATATATTTACTTACTTTTACATATTTTTGATAATAAAAAAAAAATCGCAATTGGCATATATTGATTGGTTTGCGCAACAGTTATAGCGTCTACAAACTATGGGAATTGATTTATGGCGTTTTTTATTATTTTTAATTTCTTTACTAGTAATGGCGGCGATCTGCAATTTTTATCGGTACTGTGATATTGTGGCAGACAGATCGAACACTTTTTTGGGACCATTGATATTTTACATTGTGCTCTAACTGTGTGGGGGCTGGGCTAGCAGGGGCATAACAGATCTCACTGATCCCGATGACAGGGATCAGTAGATCTGTGTTGTCCCCCTCACAGAATGGGGAACCGCCATGTTTACATTGGTGGTTCCCTGTTCTGCCTCTCTATTATGCGATCGCGGGTCACCAGCGGATATTGAGTCCGACCGACCCCTGGGCACACCCACGCAGCGTACGGCGGGCGCAAGTGTGCGCAAAGGGGAGGACATCCATGGATGCCCTCCTGGCAATTCAGGTAGTGGTAGTACTGTGAAACCTAGGAGGTTAATCCTCTGCATTGTGTAAAAAGGTTGTTTGATCCTGTTTTCTGTGCTCCTCCCCTTCTGCTGTCCCCAATCCATCTCCCGATAGAACAGAGCCTTGGAGACACTCTGCACATGCTCCGTTTGGTGTGTATTGCAAGGGAGTTTTTTTTTTGGGAAAGTACATGTGATTAGCACAGGGCCAATCAGTACTGTCCAGACAGAGGATCAGGAGCCATGCAGTCTCATAGGACAGTAAGACACTCTATTCACCTTTATGGAGCTACAGATGTCAGCGGTGACATGTCGCTGACATCCGCCGCTATCCAATCCGGTCTGCTAAATCCAGATGGATGGAAACCCTATTTTCCCTCCGTCTGGCTGATCGGATGAAAATGGACAGGGAGATACATTTTCATCCGATCTCCCATAGAGGACAGCGGGGCTCTGACAGGTCCATCTCTGCACAGTAAGCAGAGACGGACCTGTCATCTGCAGGCTTAGCGGGGATCAACGGATTGATCCCTGCTGAGCTGGTGGAGTCCGTCAAAACAGACCACCCATGAGTGAAAGGACCCTTAACCAGACACTGATAGAAGTCACAAGACTGCTGTAACTGCTGATGAGAAAAGGTATTTAGCAGTTTATATTTACTAAAACTATTGAATTTCCATGTTCTGTATACTGTGGGAGACCAGAGATAGTGAATGCAGGGTCCTGGGTTTAATAACACTTTAAGCCCAAGTTACACTGTTGCAGTGACTGGTACTGCATGTAATTTGCATAGGAATTGCAGCACATTCCCTGTGAATTACAAGCTGTATCTTTGGAGCAGTGGCGTCGCTAGGGGGGGTGCGGTTTGCACCCAGGTGGCACCCGCTGGAGGGGTGAAACCATCTTGCGGGTGACGAAAGCCCCGGCTCCTTTAAAAATGTTTTTTTCCGCCGCGGCTTGTGTCTTCCTCTCTGTCTCTCTCTCCTCTGCTGCTGCCTGAGCCTGTGTCACAAACTATTCTCCGGCGGCGCGGCTGTACACTGTGTCTGTGTGTCCTCTCCAGCTGCCGCCCGGGCATTCTGTGTACCTGAGTCCCGAGCTGGTGTGGTAACGGGCGGGGGGTGTCCTGTCCTGTCCTCCGCCGCCCGTGCTGTTGTGATGGGGTGGGTTAGCATGGTGTCGCCACCCAGTTACAACTGACCCGCTCAGAGGTGGTGGGATAAGAGAAGTATTTGTGTCCCTGTTCTGGTTTGTTAATGTCGGGGGGTTGCTGGTGGCCTGATGATGAGATGTTGTTTTTTGCTGCTGTACACAGCTATATTAATTATAGAATATACAGTGTTTATTTATATATAAAATATAGCAGTCTAAGCTATATTAATTATAGAATATACAGTGTATATTTATATATAAAATATAGCAGTCTAAGCTATATTAATTATATATATCTATCTATATATATCTATCTATATATATATATATATATATATATAAATATATATCATATAGGTGTGACTGCTATATTGTATATATAAATATATATATTCTATAATTAATATAGCTGTGACTGCTATGTTTTATATATAAATATATACTGTATATTCTATAATTAATGTAGCTGTGACTGCTATATTTAATATATAAATATATATATTATATATAATTAATATAGCTGTGTACAGCAGCACCCCCCCTTCCTGGTTATTAGACCAGCTCAGGCTGGATGGCTCAGACAGCTACTATACCGATATATAATATACCCCTCCCCCTCCCTCCTGGTTATCAGCCCGTCTGTTATACTTATTATACAGTGCTTATATAGTGCCAACAGTTTGTGCAGCGCTTTACTACATGGGGCATATATAGGTATAGTAGTTGACTGAGCCGCCCACCCTGAGCTGGTCTGATAACGAGGAATGGGGGGTAGGTCGGACTCGACCAGATTATTGGTCCTTAACCCCCCCCCCCCCCACTACGACATGTGTCGATATAATTAATATATATTATATATATAAATATATAATTTATAT